>JANUWF010002259.1:0-27500 GCA_026120185.1 Voacanga thouarsii | reverse complement strand
ATCTCTTCTTGGAAATCAACAGTGGCAGCAAGTAGTCCAATATTAGGTCTCTATGCTCTGAAGTTAGTGCTATACACAATTATGGCCATATTTACAAGGCTAAATAAATAAGAATCAAAGTTTTTAGAATATTGCCATAAACAAATTCTCTGACAATAGTGCCAAAACTTGATGTGCATTTTGCATATATATAGAAATGATATCAACAATGCCCACAATCACTCAAGTTTTACAGTTTAAAATGCCAAATCAACTTACACAACACACTATTTAGGCAAGTGCACTTATCATGTAGTGTAGAGAATAATGGCAAGTAGAGAAGAACCTTAGGAAATGATAACAATTACTCCTACTTCGTTCTTTTCTTATTGTTTAGACAATTAATTTGGTAAAGCAAGTTTAATTAATTATACTAGGGAACCTACCAAGTTTATATACAAAGAAGACTCATAAGTTCATCAAGGAATTGGAAAAAGAGAGAAAGGCCATGTAGTAAAAGGAATTCTCCTACTAAATACCTAAAAGAAGAGTACTATTTTGATCTATTAATCCCAACTCTAGGCACTAGTGTAAGTTCAATTGTTAGTCTCATACTCTCTCATGTTATGAGATTCTTAATCCCTATTTTTAACTAATTAATATCTCTACTGAATTATTCAAATCCAATGAGGCATTAAACACAACTCACAAATCCAATTAATCCAAAAGCCCTAAACCCTCTACGTTTAGGTAATTTCATAAACCCTTTGATTACTTAGCCCTAATCTCTAATCTCCTTCTCAGGTTAATCAAGAAAGATAAATAATAAATCAACTAAGTGGGTGTTCAAAACCTTAACCCTATCTCTCAAATTTATTTAGGAGAAAAAATGATTGAAGAAAATCAATCAAAAATCTACTCTACGAACTAAACACAATAAATCAAAATAATCAAATATTATAGAGTAAAATTAATAGATCTAAGCAAATATGTAATCTAAAAACATAAAATAGGATATAACCCATCATTACAAATAAAAAAATGAAGATTAACACAATATTGACAAGTTAAATTTACAAAAAAAAAGGGGGGGGAAGGGAAAAGAAAATCCTCATTGACAATCTTTTTTTCCTCTTCTCAAAATCTTCTTGCAATCCTCTCCTCCTTGAATCTCAGGCTCCCCTTCTTCTTCTTGTTTGTAACTAAGGTCCCTAAGGTTCTTAAAGAAAATCCAAGGTCCAATAACAAGTTATGACAACTATCAAAGGGTTTTTATAGCCAAAAACTCTTAAGTCCTTCAAAAGAGCCAAAACAGGGTTTTTTTTTTGTTCGAATATAGGTGGCCTAGGTTAGGGGAACTACCCTAGGCCACCTAGTATTTTTTTTTTTTTCTGAACAATAACTAGACGACCCAGGGTAAGGGAGCTTTCCTGGGCTGCCTGATTTCTATCCCTTGGCATTTTTCTTGCTATTTTACATACCAAGCGGCCCATGGTAGTAGGACTACCTTGAGTTATTTGGTTTTGGAAAATTTCTTCACTTTGCACCATTTTTTATCCTTTTTCACTCTTGTTCATCTTCACTTGATCTTTTGCATTCCCTAAACAAAAATCAAGGCAAAAAAGGTATGGTAAGTAGTGATTTGAATAAGAAATCATCACAATTAAGGCAGAAATACTATAGAAAATATATACATGATGGGCATTCATCCTGTATTGATGGCTACAGGGGCTTTGAGTCTATGACCTCTAGCGGTGGTGGTTGCCAATGGTAAGGGCTCATGGTTTTGCATGTTGTTCTCAATATCCTTGTCATGCTACAATAATCAACAAACCACTTAAGTCAAAATCTTTTCAAGCCTACAATTCCTAATAAACTAAATTCAACTCATTCCAATCTCAATCCAATCTAAAATTAAGTTATTTCATACTTAATCTGTAATCTTTACCTAAGTTTTGATATCAAACCTAGATTCTAGTGCCAATTATAATACCCCACTACATACGTAGCCCGAACGGGCCGGGGAGGTTACCCCGTCTTTTGGACTAGGCATTTTTATAATGTGGTAAACAATAAAAGGATAGATAAATAAAACTATAAGACTTTGAAATTAAACTAAAAACTCCAGTTACGACTATTACAATCCTAACATAAGATAAGTCTTCAAAATAAAACTTTTAAATGTCATAATTAAAAAATAATATATATTGTATCAGAAGTATTTTGACATGATCTTGGGGTGATTTTCTATTAAATTTCATAGCTAAATTTAGGGCAAAATACAAAACTCAATTAAGAACTCAAAACAGTAAGTTCGGTGAAGAAATGACACACTCAATTCAAATACTAGGCCCTAAGCCAAAATAGAGAAATTATAACTCTAGCTATGAGAATCAAGTCTACTAATTCCTACCCAAGAACCCTCAACCCAACTAAAAAGCTAAGAATACTTGAAGAAGAAGAACTAGGCAACCAAAGATAATGTCTACTTTAGACCCTTAGATTAGCAAGAATCTAAGATTCTATTCTGATAGGCTAATTTGATCTATCCTTAAGAGTTTATAGACTCAAATATAAGGCAAGAAATGGAATCCTAAGATTGGTCTTGGCCTTCATAGAAGAACCCTCAAAGAACTCTCTCAAGAGTGTCTTTTGATTTCAATAAAATATCCAAATTACATTTGAAGTGTTATAATACCATATATATAGGCATCTAAACCTAACTAAAGTGAGATAAAATCTAAGCCATTCAAGCCTTTAAATGGTTGAAAATATCCTTATACATAATAAAAATTGTAAGGATTAAATTAGAAACTAAAATAAAATAAAACAAGAAAATTCAAGCAAAATAGGACATAGCTCGAAGTGACTCGGCGCCGGGTGTACTAGTGGACCTGGCGCCAGGTGTGTTCCAGAATGAAACAACTTCTCTAGAGTGGACCTGGCACCAGGTGTACTAGTGTACCCAGTGCCAGGTGTGTCATGGTTCCCCACAGCCTGCTTTTTCTTGTCCTTTCAACCCCCTCTTGTGCTCCTTTGGCCCTCCACACAAATTGTTGTGCAAATGCAGCTTTCTTAGGCCTTCTCTTTAGCATCCATCTCTTCACACTCTTCATGTTCCTTGACTTGTTAAATGATTTTGCTTGAATCCTCCCTTGTAGGCTCCCATATCTTAGATTCTTCTAAGGTGTCGTGAAGTGTAGTTTGTAGTTCTATCCCCCTTCTTTAGGTTTGGCATATTGTTTGGATGGATTTCTATCATTTTTTCCTTCTTTGGACAAATTCATCTTCGAATGAGAACCTACAAAAAATTTCAAAAAAGAATTCTTTTGTGAAGATGAAAATACAAGTTTATGCTCTTCCATATACAACTCATTTTTCCCCTCAACTTCACTTTTCTTCTTTGTAGTCTCTCCTTCTTTGTTGTCATTTTTCAAGCACGAAAGAGCCACTCTCATTTGATCTCCATCTTCTCTCATTTTTTTCACTCTCCTCCTTTGCTCTCTCTTCTTTTGAGGTCTCATTTTGTACTTTTTTTTTTCCTCATCATTTTCTTTCTCATTCTCTTTCTTTGGAATGTCTCCTACCATACTCTTCTTTTTCTCATTGTCCCTTATTTTTCCTTGTACTTCTCTCACCTCACTTGAGGGGTAGGGGTAGAAGAGTATATAGCTTGCTTCCCTTAAAAACAGAGTAGGAATTTCTCCTTCCATCATGCAACACACTCCTATCAAATTGCCATAGCCTTCCCAAAATTAAGTGGCTAGCTTGTATAGGGACTATATCACAAACAATTTCATATTGATACTTTCCTATTTCAATTGTCAACAATACTTGTTTTTCACCCTTAACTCCTCACTATCATGGAACCCTTGCAATCTATAGGGATTGGGATGTTTTGTCACATATAGACCCAATTCTTCCATCGGACTAGCGATTACAATATTGGTAAAGCTCTCTTCATTAATGATAGCAACACATTACTTTTGATTAATAAGGTAATGGGAGTAGAAAATGTTGTTTCTTTGTAAGCACTTTTTCACTTCATCATCACAAACATCTCCTACAACACAAGTTCCCATTTCTTCAATTGCAACATCGGCTAAAGAGTAAAGGGATGGCACAACAATTCCTTCATCACCAGAATTGTCATCACTATTGTGCCCCTCATTTCGTTTCTCATCTCCACAATCCTCCTTTTCACTAGTTATCCCTCCTTGGGTATTAGTGAACATCAATTTCTTGGTTGGACGCTCATATGAGGTGTGCCCATAGCCTAACCATTTGAAGCATTTGATGTCCCTAGTCCTTGGAGGTCTCTCAACACCTTTTCCCTTTTCCTTGGCCTATTCTTCTCTAGGTTTGTATTGTTCTCTTGGTAGTCTTGGTGGTTTTGGTTGCTCTTCCCTCTCTTTAGGTTGGCGGTTAAAAATAGGATTGGTGTAGATCGTTTCTTTGGAATGTGATTTTTATTTAAGTTGTCCCTCAATTTTAATGGTCATATGTACTATCTCCTCCAATATCTCATAAAATGTAAATCAACTACATTAGCTATCTCTCTATTCAACCCACTCAAGAACCTTGCTTTTGTAGCCCTCACATCTTTAACAATGTTAGCTCTCATCAAAGTCACCTCCGATTCTTTATGAATGTCCTCTACACTTTTATTTCCTTGTTTAAGCACATGCAACTTTTGGTAAAGTTCATTATAGTAATGTAGGGGTACAAATCTTCCTCTCATCAAATTCCTCAACAACTCCCATGTGGTAACCGATTGATCCCTCATTCTCCTTCTTTGGGATGCTATTTGGTCCCACCACACTAAAGCATACTCAAGGAAACTTGAAATGGCCAATTTAACCTTGTTCCGCTCACTATACTCATGGCTCTCAAATTAAATCTCAATCCTCTTTTCCCACTCAAAATAAGCTTTCGGATCACTTTTACCTCGGAAATGAGGTACTTTCATTTTAATGTACCTCAACTCTCTATCTCCCTCATCTTCATCTTGCCTTCTCACTCTAATCTCATTTCCCAGTTTTGTCCTCCGTAATCTTCCTCATAGATTCCCTCATCCCAATCTTCCATTCTTTCAAACTTCCTCTCAAGCCCCCTCATATTTTGTTTATCGTGCCTACCTTGCATTCTACATCTTCCTCCTCTCAACCCTTACCTACCTCCCCTTAATGGTATAGGTGGATGACTTCCTACTGAATGCTCATCACAATCCTCTCCTTGCTCATATAATAAGGGTGTGACATTGTTTTTCTCTCTCATCCTAAGGCTGTCTTATTCTCTATAATCCCTTCTTTGTGCAACGGTTGAGGCTTGGTTGTGGTTGGTTTGCAATTCAGTTATATCTCTCCTCATCTCATCCATTTTTGCATTGAGAGTTTCAAAGGCAGCTCGAATGTCAAAAGAGTCTTGGGATATTTTTGTTGGGATTTCACTTAGATGGCTTAGATAGAAGAAATATTCCCCACAAACACTCCCTTACGTGTATGTACTCACCCTCGTGTTTAACTCTTTTTGGCTTTTATATCAATAGGTTCACCCTCTTGTCTTTTTTCATTTTTTTCAATTCACTCAAATGCTCAACAAATTCTTCCCACAAAAGTCTCACCAATTGCTTAAGAATTAGTCCAAACTTTGACAAGTCTTCTAACTCTCTAAGGATAACCAACTAGATGACTAACGATGGGAGTTGATCAACATACAACAATGAGCCTCATGGAGTTTATATCAATCAAGAAAACTAAATAAATTCAAGAATCTCAACAACAATTGTCTAGGGAATGGGTGAATGGACAAGATCTAACAAGAATTTCAATGTAACTCTAGAAGTTCAAAGAATGTAGCATTCAAGAGTAAGAGCAAGAATTTATCAATTAAGATTATCTCAAATGGACAAGAAATGTCCCTAAAATATTTGAAATGTTTACAAAAGTTTTAGCCACAACTTTAAGTAAAAAGTTCACTCAAGCAAAATATCAAATACTTTGTCGGCATTTTTCGGAACCTAAGATATAGCGGAAATTTGAAGCAATTTTTGCCCCTAAAATCAACAAATAGTAAGAAATTTGCGATCCCCAATATTTATACTATCAAAAGGCACACGTTTAACACATAAAATACTAGAAAAATCAAAGAAACTTGACCTTTTTGTAGCACAAATTTAAGTTATGGGATTGACCAATATTGAAGCCTTGTTCAATATCTCCTCTCGCTCTAATACGAAAATATTTGATATGATCTTGGGAGTGATTTTCTATTGAATTTCGTAGCTAAATTTAGGGAAAAATATAAGGCCCAATTAAGAACTCAAAATAGTGACTTTGGTAAAGAAATGATATACGCAATTCAAATACTAGGACCCTAAGCCAAAATAAAGAACTTAGAACTCTAGAAATGAGAATTAAGTCTACTAATTCCTACCCAAGAACCCTCAACCCAACTAAAGAACTAAGAATACTTGAAGAAGAACAACAAGGCAACCAAAGATAACCTTAAATATAGGCCCTTAGATTAGCAAGAACCTACGATTCTATTTTGATAGGATAGTTTGATCTATCTTTAAGAGTTTATAAACTCAAATCTAAAACAAGGAACGGAATCCTAAAATTGATCTTGACCTTTATGGAAGAACCCTCAAAGAACTCTCTCAAGAGTGTCTTTTGATTTCAATAAAATATCCAAATTACATTTGAAATGTTATAATGCCATATATATAGGCATTTAAACCTAACTAAAGTTAGATGAAATCTCAGCCATTCAAGCCTTTAAATGGTCTAAAATATCCTTATTACATAATAAAAGTCATGAGAATTAAATTACAAACCAAAATAAAACAAAATAAGAAAATTCAACAAAACAAGGTATAGCCTCGAAGTGACCTAGCTCTAGGTGTACTAGTGGACCTAGCGCCAAGTGTACTAGTGTACCGGCACAAGGTGTGTTCTAGTTCCACGCAGCCTGCTTTTTCTTATCCTTTCAGCCCCCTCTTGTGCTCTTTTAGCCCTCCATACGAATTATTGTGCAAATGTAGCTTTCTTGGGCCTTCTCTTTGGCATCCATCTCTTTACACTCTTCATGCTCCTTGGCTTGTTGAATGGTTTTGCTTGAATCCTTCCTTGTAAGCTCCCATGTCCTGGATTCTTCTAAGGTGCTGTGAAGTGTAGCTTATAGTTCCATCCCCCTTTTTTAGCTTTGGCATGTTGCTTGGATGGATTCCTATCAGTATTACTATTACAAAAGAAAATTCTGCTCCTCATTCTTGATAAGTTCACATTGCCCTGAAAACATAGTTAGAAAAGTCGTGTGAGATTACAAAAATCTTAGTAAGTCTGAAGTGTGTGAGTTTGTATCACAATTTTAAAATTCAATGTCACGATGCATGAGTAATGTAGACTTGAATAGATATAGTCATAATTTCAATAATTTTTTCTATCTCAAACACAATACCAGTTTTGGGGCAATTCAGCAAGTGTGAAATTAGTACCTTGTACAATAAAAATTTTTGTTGAGTAAATTATTCATATCACATTTTTGGAACATCAAATTCATTTTTCAAAAGTCTTGAACCATCAAAACACCATATCATGTGTATCATTAAGATACCCATACCGTATTAATATGATCACAATACGTCATAAATATATGGTAATGATATATATAATGCTAAATAAATGGGTAAGGTGTACATCCCTCCTGAGGGAGTACCTTACCATGTCTCTCGTACAAAATCAAATCGAATGTTCCACATCCATCCTCCAGCTCTCATTGGAAATCGTGTTGCTAGCTAAGAATTGTGCTCAACAACTAGACCTGTCGCCCCATTTGGAACAAGACGGTTTTATGGAGACGACCAATATACAGGAATACTCTCTTAATCTAATAAAAGCTAGTCTAACAGCCTTACCCATTGAGATCTCTAATGTTTCAAGAGTTCACTATTCCAATATAGAATAATTAAATTATTTTCAAAAATTGTTCCAGTCTTTTGAAGTAAATTCCCAAGTCTCAATCCGACTAAAATTAAAACCATAATAACTTTTTCCAAAATTTTCAAAAGAAAATTCTACTCCTCATTCTTGATAAGTTCACATAGCCCTGAAAACATAGTTAGAAAAGTCGTGTGAGATTACAAAAATCTTAGTAAGTCCAAAGTGTGTGAGTTTGTATCACAATTTTAAAATCCAATGTCATGATGCATGAGTAATGTAGACTTGAACAGATATAGTCATAATTTCAATAATTTTTTCTATCTATCCATTCTAAAATTCATTCACAATGTGATAAAACATTGTTCATATTACACCATAATAGTACTTGGAGCCAAATATGTATAATATTTCACAATATTTTTCATGCATGAAATGCATAAGTATTTTCAATGGATATTTGATGCATAGGTCCATTCTATAATCATAATACTCATAAGAAATGTCACAACAATGTTGTTGCATGAACAAATTATGATATCATAATTGAAACATTAATTTCAATGGATATTATTTTCAACCATAAATGTTTTCTCTCAAAATGGCATGCTCATAATTTGAATCATAATTTATATATCATAATCATAAAATATTTCATAAATTTATGACATATATATATATATATATATATATATATATATATATATGAATTTGAATACAACTTTTGCATTTTTTAAACATGGTATTTTTGCATGGATTTTGCATTTTATAAAAAAATGCTTGGGATGCAAGGACTTATTTCACTTCAAGCTAGCAAATTATCAAATTCAATCTCTCGCTCCTTGTAATACCCTACTAGTTACACACTAGAAATTTGGATGATTAATTAACTTCACATTATAAATTAATTGAATTATTTGTATGATTATCTTGTTTAATTATTATTTGAGATTTCTTAGAGAAATAAATGAAATCAAAATGATTATTTGCTTGATTTGTGGTGAATGATATATTCTTAATTAATTGTTATATTACATCTAAAACAATATTATAACAATGAATTTTTACTAGAAAAATAGTTTCTTGAACAAATTGGATTTAATTACAAGATTAGTTCTGATTGTAAAATAATTAAAAGTCTTGGTCAAAATTCATGACAAAGACCCATTTTAACTACTTGACCTATTTAAATAAATTTCCACCAAGACTTTCGAATAGTTTTTGGCCACATAAAAATATTAAAATCTTAACCCTTGAATTTAGGGTGCATTCAAACAACTTCATCCCAACTCTTAGATTATATGGCCTAAGTACAAAAGCTTTCTTTCCTTCATATTTCCACCTCCATGATAGGTTGCCCCTACCCCAATTCTTCATCCTTTTTCTTTTTCTCCCAATTGGCTATCGGCCACTCTTAAGGCAGCCAACTAGCTTGGTCGCTCAAGAGGAAGACCATTTCCTCTTGCATCTTTCCTTGACTGCGAACAACACCACTCTATTTGCTTTAGTTTTTTCAATTTGTTCTTCAAGAGAACACCATTCACTTAGAGTTTAGAAGGCTGGCATTTGCTGTGTAAAAGCTGGAACAAGCTTCAAGATAAACCTCTAAGAAAACCATTCACTATTTCTTTCCTTCTCCATGACTGAAATCCATAGCATGTTGTCCAATTGTGTATATCTGAATTTTAATGCTATCCTTGTGTGTTATATTGATGAATGAATGGTATATTTAGCTTAGAACTATAAGAAACTAAGGAAGGCGATACCTTATATGTAAAGAATGTATTTTTCTTCTTCTTATTAGCATGATATTTGAAAATTTAGTGTTCTGCCTAGCTTGGTGAAGTTTGATTTTTGTGGCATTTTCGTGTGATTAAGTAGTCTATGAATGTTACAGTTATGATGAAGACATATTTTATAATATGAAAAAAGGTCTTTTGTGTTAAAAAAAAAACATTTTCTATTTTATATACATAAGGAAAATCGCCTATTCCGTACATTTTGCAAATCGAAGTTAAATGCTAGTTTTGTGTGAAATTTTGGTGAAAGGAGATTGAGCATTGTTAGGAATATATCTCACTTTGTGTAGGAAATGCCTCCTGAACAAGTAAATTATTTTTCCTCTCTTATAAATTGTAAAACCTATACGTATATAATTTGTCCAGATTTGTGTTTGCTAGTATAATGTTGCTTTCTTGGTGAATGAGGGTGTGAATTTTGTGGTATTGTAAGGTATCTCATGCAAAAACAAGTTTGTGCAGCAAAAGATTTAAGAGATAACAAAACCAGAATCTGTAAGGTGTGAATAATAGAAAACAAAAGGAAGCATGGGTTATACCTCTATCATTCAAAATTTCTTTCTCGTTGAATGGCTGAGGCGCAATCCAAATACACTCATTCAAAACAAGTCTACACCGGCATCCAAGACGAGCCACTCCAATCTCAGTGTGAGGTTGGTTCTGATAGTAGCCACACGAGGGATGTTCTCAAGGAAACCAAAATTCTCTACTAGGAGAATTTCTTGGCGGCTAGGGTAACAACCGGAGAAGAGAGGAAGAGAGTCACGTGTATCAAAAAAACAAGAGAAAATAATTTTTCTCTCGTCTATCTTTAAAATAATACAACCACGGCATCTTCTAAGGAAAAAATTCCCAAAAGAAACATCGATACAACGCTCCGTGAATTCTAAAAGAATTAGAATTCTTTAATTGTAATTGGAACTTACAAGTTCTTACAATTATAATTTGGCTCAAAAATTATAACTAATTATAATTTGGCCCAAATAACTTATACTTCTTACAATTAATCTCACAATGTTATCAAATAACATCTCGAGTACATAAACCTCTATTGTGTATGACCTACTAGATTTCTCACTCTATTGGTAGTAAAATATGAATTAATCCAAATATCTTTGAAATTAATAATCCTTAATAATTTAGAATTAATCTATTAATTCTAATCAAGATTGGTTTATTAATTCATCAATTAATAAACACATACTCAGCAGATCATAAGTGGTATCTAGCAATACATCATTACCACCCAAGAGTCTAGGAAGTCAAGTGGCTTGACATGAACACTTCAATAACAAACTACGAGTGTAACAAAGTCCTTTCATCATACAATATCTCATTCGGTTTGGAGTACGGAATTAGTGTCAACTCCCTCCAAAATATAAACTAATTCGACTCTGAATATATTAGTACTTGTACCAAGAATCCACGACTCAATATGTGTATCAATTAGAACTAATTCCAACGCACAATCACCTTGGCCCAAGATTTCATGAGTAGTAATTCCAACAAGTGTTCGTGAGATATTCGCTCCTACTATTAGGAGTGGTAAATCCTTTACTTTCATTTACCTCACATTATATCCAATATCCATCCTATAGCTCCAGAGATTGGAATCAAAGTACAATGCTTAACAAATAAAGTACCTTGAAGATCTCAAGTCTAAGGATACTTGCACGTTTGCTATAACAAAATTCTATCATTGGCACTAAATAGTTATTTATGTGATTATCTCATAGCCAGGTCATCCAATGTACTTGTTCTATTAACAAACATCAACGTGTTAACTTTGAGTATCTCAATAGTCACAAATATGAGAACCATCGCCTGATCAAATCAAGAAATCTAACACGTACTAGTCTTAACGCATTAATGAAGTCTTATCTCATTAATACTACGACTAGGGATTATTTAAATACTAACACTATACATTATAGTAAGAATCCCACATCATGATTTGCTTAACACAGTGTTGTGCTTAGGACTTTATCTAACAGTTATTTTACATAAAAGTAAAAAAAAACACACTGAAAGATAAATAATGCCTTGTAATATAAAATAAATGTGTCATATATAAAGTACAAGTGATTGCGTCTAGGGCACAACACTAATAAACTCATATTTATAATAGAGCCAATCATTCATATATCTAATATCGAATAACTCAACATGCCTATCATGTGTCTTCTAGGATAGTGCTTTTGTAAGCAAGTCAGCTATGTTCTCATCTGTGAGAACTCTCTTTATCTTTACATCATTCCTATCTATGATCTTCCAGATCAAGTGATAGCGTCGTAGTACATGTTTAGATCATTGGTGAGACCGTGGGTCCCTTGCTTATGCAATGGCTCCGTTGTTGTTACAATTCAGTAATATTTGACCAACAATGCTAGGGACTCCGAGTTCTATCACGAACTTCTTGATCCAAACTGCTTCCTTAGCTACTTCAGAAGCAGCTATGTACTCAGCTTCTGTCGTAAAATCAACAATAGTCTCTTTTTTGGAACTCTTCTAACTTATTACCCCTCCACACAACGTAAACACATAGCCAGATTATGATTTGAAATCATCTTTGTCAAATTAAAAACTGGCATCAATATACTCGTTTACTTTCAAATTACCCTCTCCATATGCCAAAAACACTTCCTTAGTCCTTCATATATACTTAAGGATATTCTTTATAACCGCCCAATGACTCTCACCAGGGTCAAATTGGTATCATCAAACTAAGAGCATAAGATAAATCAGTCCACATACATATCATAGTGTACATAATAGATCCAACTGCCAAAGCATATGGTATCTTACTCATGTGACCCCTTTCAACTTGTGCCTTAGAAGACATCAACTTTAAAAGGCTTATCCCATAGGACATGGGTAAGAATCCCTTTTTAGATTGATCCATGCTAAACCTCTTTACCACGTTGTCTATGTATATAGAGTGTGGAAGACCTAGCAACATGTTTGACCTATCTCTATAGATCATAATTCCAACAATATAGGTTGCTCCTTTAAGGTCTTTCATGAAAAAATTCTTGGACAACCAAACTTTAATTGATTGAAGAATAGGTACATAGTTTTCTATTAGCAATATGTCATTTACACAAAGTAATAAGAAAACGATTGTGTTTTCACTAATCTTCTTATACACACAAGACTCATCTATATTTTGAATGAAATCAAACTCTTTGATTGTTTCATCAAAATAGATATTCCAACTCCTAGAAGCTTGCATAAGTCCATAAATGGACCTTTGCACCTTGCACACTTTTGTGTTACCATTGGATGTGAAACTCTTAGGTTGTATTATATATATTGGCTCAGTCAGATTTTCATTTAGGAAAGCTATTTTCATAGCCATTTGCAAGATCTCATAATCATGATGAGCGGCAATGGTTAGGAATATCCTGATGAATTTTAGCATGGCTACTAGCGAGAAGGTTTCGTCATAGTCAATACCATATTGTTGACGTTAACTCTTAGCCACTAGTTGTGCTTTATAGGTAACTACGTTACCATCCATATCTATTTTCTTCTTGAAAATCCATTTGCACCCAATAGGTTTGATTCTTTTGGGTAGATCAATAAAAGTCTATACTTGGTTGTCGTACATGAAATCCATCTCTAACTTCATGGCTCAAGCCAGTTGTCAGATTCTGAATTGTTCAAAACTTCATTATAAGTAGTAGGCTCATCATCATCTATGAGTAATACATCATTATGGTCACTAATGATAAATCTATATCTCTCAGGTGCCATACGTATCCTACTCAACCTATGAGGATCTTGTGTAGTAGAAGGTTCATTTATTCTCTAAATAGATGTGGGATCAGATGATTGATTCTTGTTTGTTTGTTCTTCTTGAATTTCGCTAAGTTCAATTTTACTCCCACTCTCCCCTTTGAACATGTGCTTCTTCTCTAAGAAGACAACATGCTTCGAAATAGACACTTTATTTTTTAGGGTAAGATAGAAGTAATACCCGAAAGATTCTTTTAGATATCCCACAAACAAACACTTGTCAAATTTACTATCACGTTTGTCCGATCGTGGCCTTTTGACAAAAGCAGGACAACCACATACTCTCAAGTGAGATAACTTTAGTTTCTTACCAAAGAACATCTCAAATGGGATAGTATCGACCAATTTTGTCGAACTCGTTTAGAATATAAACAAAAATCTATAGTGCGTACTCCCAAAATGATTTTAGCAAGTCTATAGAAGCCATCATAGTCCATACCATGTCTAGAAAGGTTTGATTCCTTCTCTCAAATACACCGTTATGTTGAGGTGTATATGGTGGAGTTCATTGAGATGATATCCCATTATCTCTAAAATAACCCTAAAACCCTTGGCTTAAGTATTCACCTCATCGATCAGATCTTAAAGTTTTAATACTTTTCCCAAGTTATTTCTCTACTTTATTCTTGAAGTCTTTAAACTTTTCAAAAGCTTCAGATTGGTATTTCATTAAATACAAATACCCATATCGTGAATGATTATCAATAAAGGTAATGAAGTAGTTATAACTTCCTCTTAATTACATTGACATTAAGTCACATACATCAGAATGTATAAGTACTAATAACTCTTTGACCCTTTCTCCTTTTCCAGAAAAAGGAATTTTAGCTATTTTACCAAGTAAACAAGATTCGCATGTACCATATGATTCATAATCAAATGATCCTAAGTTATCTAACTTGTGTAACTTAGAAATGCAATTCTCATTTACATGACCTAAACAATAATTGCATAAATAAGATGCGGTTGAATTATTTATCCTTGGTTTCTTATTATTTATATTGAGAATTAGATTATCCATGTCTAAAACATATAAACCATTGACCAAAGTTGCAGAACCATAATGAATATCAGTCAGTGAAAAAGAAAAATATTTATTCTTAAATATTAAATGAAATCTACATAAATCTAAATATGCAATTAAGATAATATTTTTCAATAAAACTGGTACAAAATAATAGTTTTATAACTCTAAAACTAATCCCGAAGGTAGGTGCTGCTCGTAAGTCCCTACAGCAAGTGCAGTAACCTTTGCTCCATTTGTAGTATGCAGGTCCACGTCGCCTTTCTCTAGCCTTCTACTGCCCTTTAGTCCCTGCAAGTTATTATATAAATAAGATCTATATCCGGTATTCAATACTCATATATCATTTCTAAAGGTAGTATTAACCTTAATAATAAACATACCAGGAGTAGAATTAGAAGTGCCCGCGAGATTCTTCTTCCGTTTCTTTTCCTTGATGGTCTCCAAGTATGCTTTGCGGTTGCGCCTCCAATGGCCCATTTTGTCACGGTGATGGCATAGGCCTGCGGCGGTTGCATCCTTCTTCTTCATACCACCTTTGAGCATAGTGGGAGCCTTCTTCTTCTTTCTTCGAACTTTTTCTTAGAACAAGAAGATTATCAAGACCGCATTAGAATCCTTCTTCATAGAGGACTCGCAACCTTGAGAAGATTAATCAACTCAAGATGGTGGACTTAATCTTTTTCATCTGATAGATAATCACAAATTGTGAAAACCTATTAGGTAAAAATTATAAAATTAAGTCAACACTTAATTCATGGTCCATCATGAATTCAAGAGACCCAAGCTTCTCAATCAAGCCCATCATCTTCAACCCATGAGTGGCCACGAAGCACAAACGGTTGCTTTAAATCTCATATCTCTTTGATCCGGCTTAGGTGTCAAACAGCTCTCGAAGATGGAGAATAATCGATTGAGTATCCATATGCTTGTGCTATTTTTGCAGCTCAGGAATCATTGATGCCATTACGATACAAGATGCCATGTCACTATCCTCCTTGTGCTTCTTGTGAATAGCATGCTTATCAGCATCATCTTGAGATGGTGGTGGCAGAATAGGAGCATCTAGCACGTAGAGCAACTTTTTCGACTTAAAAACGATTCTCAAGTTTCTATACCAGTTGAGATAGTTTGACTCGATTAGTTTGTTGGTCTCCAAGATGCTATGTAAGTTTAGGTTGGTTGACATGATGCATGTGACTTAGATGTAAGGATAGAGAATATTAGCTTACTTTATATGCACATGTAATGAAAATAATTAGGTTTTTAATTAAACGCATTATTACTCCGATATTTTTCCAAACCAATAGCCCCCACTATTAATTCAGGAAAGTCTATTGGAAGCTATTTTAGTGGACTAGTATCCAAATTCCTCAAGAATAACATTGAGTTTGTCCAACAAATCACCCTTGAGTTCAATAGTAGGTATCTAATACCAATTACATCTTATGTAATTACTAGATCATTGGGTGATTAACAATATCTTTTAATCTTAAAAGCCTTTTAGGCTATCCCAATATTTTCTCTAAATTTCTTTATGCTTGAGTTAGCTGAATTGGGATAAAGAATTTCATTAAACCAACCCATTAATTAGGAATTTAGTTCCATAGAAATTTAATTTCATAGCTTGAATATGCCCGACATCGAATATGCTTAGGTTAGCCTAATAACCTGGTCTCGAAAAAGGACTCTCATTCTTACTATATTCCTGAAAGGAATTAGGTTTAATATTACTTGAGGGCTTTATTCCTTTTAGTGATTTCATCAAATGACATGCATAAATATATCAATAAATCACATAAATTAATAATCATTATAATAAAGCGATTACGCGAGTATGGTTATGGAATTTCCCTAAATTAATTTTCTCAAGCCAAAAAGGAATTTAACATTGGTTAACCCTATATGTTCACGCATGATTTAAGTAGAAGGTCTTACCCTCTCGCCCTACTTTGGTCGCCATCTCCAAAATTAAAATAATTCTATCCATATCTAACCTATGTAATCTAATTACATAAATTTCCTAACATTCGAGAGGAGTTAGATGGAAAGAGAATTACATCATATTTTTAGAGAAAGTAGGACTTGCAGGTCCTATTTAATAAAACCAAAACTGTAAATAATGCATAAATAGATATAATTTGGTTTTAGTCCATAACCATCCACCAAGCCATTAAATATGTTTAAACAAAATTAAACATATAGTTTTATTATTCCAAAATCTCTATTTTGGGAAAATAAAACAAATTTAGATTTAATTTCTAAAATTAAATTCTAGAAATTAAATTAGGAAAAAAAATCTAAAATCAATATTTTAAAAAATTTATTAATTGCTAAAATCATATTTTAGGACTTAAATGATAATATATAATCTAAAAGCAATATTTTATAATATATCACCATGTGTTGCATCTAGAACACACAAAATCAAAATTTCAGAAAACAAGATGCATTCATAACAATTTTAGAACACAACAGAGACCCACGATCCTGGAAACAATTTCAATAAATAAAATAAGATGGTTTTCAGATATCAAAGCTTTATGAAACAACTTTCACTATAGACAATAAGGATGTAATGAAACGTTTTCATGACATATAGATGATCTATAAATCACACATAAGTATTGTGTCTGATACCACTATAAGGTATCTCATGCAAAAATAAGTTTGTGCAGCGAAAGATTTAAGAGATACCAAAACAAACCAGAATCTGCAAGGTGTGAATAACAAAAAACAAGAAGAAGCAAGGGTTTTACCTGTGCCATTCAAAATTTCTTGCTCGTTGAATAGCTAAGCCGCGATCCTGATACACTCATTCAAAACAAGTCTACATCGGTATCCAAGACGAGCCACTCCAATCTCAGTGTTAGGTTGGCTCTAATAGTATCCACACGAGGGATGCTCTCAAGGAAACCAAAATTCTCTACTAGGGGAATTTCTTAGCGGCTAGGGTAACAACCGAGAGAAGAGAGGAAGAGAGTCATGTGTATAAAAAAATCAGAGAAAATAATTTTTATCTGTACTGTCTCTAAACTAATACAACCATGACATCTTCTAAGGAAAAAATCCCAAAAGAAATGCTGATATAATGCTCTATGAATTCCAAAAGAATTAGAATTCTTTAATTGTAATTGAAACCTACAAGTTCTCACAATTACAATTTAGCTTTAAAATGATAACTAATTATAATTTGACCCGAATAACTTCTACTTCTCACAATTAACCCCACAATATTAGCAAATAATATCTTGAGTACATAAACCTCTATTGTGTGTGACCTATTAGGTTTCCCGATCTATTAGCAACAAAATATAAATTAATCCAAACCATTTTTAGATTAATGATCCTTAATAATTTAGAATTAACCTATTAATTCTAACCAAGATTGGTTTATTAATTCATCAATCCATACTCAATGAGATCATGAGCGATATGTAGTAACACATCATGACCACCCAAGAGTCTAGGAAATCAATTAAGTGGCTTGACATAAACCCTTCAATAACAAACTACAATACAATAAACTGCTTTCACCGTACAATATCTCATTTAATTTAAAGTACGGAATTTGTGTCAATTCCCTCCAAAATATAAATTAATTATGGCCCGAATATATTAGTACTTGTATTAGGAATCCACTACTTTGCATGTGTATCAATTGGAATTATTTCCAATACATAACCACCTTGGCCAATGATTTCACGAGTAGTAATTCCAACAAGTAGTCATGAGATATTCGCCTCTACTATTAGGAGTGGTAATCTGTTATTGATCCTCTCAACTACTTTCGTTTATCTCACATTGTACCCAATATCTATCCTATATGTGACCCTCGATCTGGCTCCAGAGATTGGAATTAAAATACAATGATCAGTAAACAAAGTACCTTGAAGATCTCAAGTCTATGGAAACTTGCATGTTTGCTATAATGAGATTCTATCACTAGCACTAAATAGTTATTTATGTAATTATTTCATAGCCAGGTCATCCAATATAATTGTTCTATTAACAAGCATTCACGTGTTAACTTGGAGTATCTCAAACCCACGGATATGAGAACCACTTGCTGATTAAATCAAGAAGTCTAACACGTACTAGTGTTAACACATCAATGAAGTCCTATCTCATTAATACTACGACTAGGGATTATTTAAGTAATAACACTATACGAGTGTAGTAAGAATCTTACATCATGATCTCTATCATGGTTTTCTTAACATAGTGTTGTACTAGGTACTTTATCTAACAGTTATTTTACATGAAAGTAAAGAAAGCAAACTGAAAGATAAATAATACCTTGTATTATAAAACAAATGTGTCATCTATAAAGTACAAGTAATTGCCTTTAGGGCACAATACTAATAGGTATTGTGATCCATAATAGGTGTATGAGCTTGTGTGAGTGAATGCTTTGATTTGCCATGTGTTTTGAGTATAATGTAGTTGATGAAAAATAGAGCGCTGCTGATTTGATTTAGTAGCCGAAATGGATGTTGCTTGGCTGTTGCAAACTTGAAAAAGGCATGCTAGGATTTGAGTCCCTAAGGGTTGAGTGATGTGTTAAGACTCTTACGGTATAAATTTTATATGAAATAAATGAAGAAAACCCACCTTAATGATCCTTGCACCATAACTGTACAAGCTATGAGAAAATCCTATATAGAAAGCTAACTTTAAACCCTTAACCCCCCCTTTTCAATTGATTTTGCTCATAAATTTCACAATATAGAAACTTTAAGATGTTAGGAAGATTTTAGAAAAAGAATCACTGAAAAAGCTTTTGTAAATTATGAGATATGAAATTTTCAAATTCACTATTCAAAACTAGTTATTGAACCAATGCATTTCTGTATAAAAATTGTTTGAACCATTTTTTGGAGGGTTCCTAGGGAGATAAATATATGATCATTTACCTAACATGATAAGGTACAAAACTAGAAGATTTCATTGAAAAATAAAGTGATTTTCTCAAATAATTAGATTGATATTATTAACCTTTATTTTATTAAAAATAGAATTTTGAGTTTGTAGAGGAAAAAAAGATTTGTACAAAGGGATAGCTGTAATTATTTTGAAAATTAACTTAAATGGATTTTATGAGATGATTAGACTTATTAGGAATATATATGTTAGGGCTTTGATGATTTTATTAGACTATATGATTTTGGCTAATTAAACCCTATACTTTTGCAAAATAAAACTTTGGTAAGGACTTTTAATCTTGCAAGACTACTTGATTCCATGGTGCACTTGGCTAAATAAATTGGTGAGAGAGTTGCTTGGTTAATTAAAGTTTCAGTATGATTAATTAGGATTTTCATGGTTAATTTGGGTTTTACATGATAATTAGGGCTTTATGTTATAATTAAGGCTTTGTTTGGCCATTTGTATTAATAAAGAAATTGGGAGTTTTATACTATGTGAATCTGTGGATGTTTTAGTAAACTATTGAATTTTGTGACTGGATTCTTTATCCCTAAAATTAAGTTTTATCGCTAAACATTTTTAGAATTACTTAAAACCAAAGTAATTTCCTAATTGCCATAGGGTCTCGATTAACATTTTATTTGGAGTAATATACATATGAAATTAATTCCTATATGTTTTATATGATAGACATAGTGGACTTAGGAAAAGGAGAAGCAAGAACTTAAATTAGATTCAGACAATTTGCTACGCTTGGACAAATGTAAGTTGGTGCATCCCAAGCATATTTTCGAAATACAAATTATGAAATGTTTTACGATTACAACATGTAATTTATGACTTGAAGTATGAGCATGTCCCTCTGAGAAAACACTTGTGCATGAAAAATAATGCTTATTATAAAGAATTGTTCTATTATGATTTATTTATGCATAATTATTTATGCGAAGCTTTTCATGAATATTACGGCTATGAAATGGAGCATGCATCAAATTTTTGCAACACATGAAAACAAACTATGTATTTCATGCATGAAAATATTATAGAAATCATGGCGTGAGTATTAATTATAATGGCTCCAAATATTATCATAGCGAATTACGAGAAATAAATTAATACTTCTCGAATAAATTTTTGAACATATATGTAACCTTGGGAAAAATAATTGTGCTTTTGATTTTAGGAGGGATGAGACTTAGAAATTTACTTCAAAAGACTAGAACAATTTTGAAAATAATTTAATTATTCCATATCAGAATTGCAAACTCTTGAACTATTAAATTAATGACATTGAGATCTCAATAGATAAGGCTATAGGACTAGCTTTCGTTTGATTAGGAAAGAATTTTGGTAGATTGTTCATCTCAGGAAAATTATCTTTTTCCAAATGGTGTGACAATTCTATTAGCTAAATGTAGTCCTTAGCTAGCATCATGGTTTCCAAAAGGAGCTAGAAAATAGATGTGTGACATCCGGTCTGATTTTATATAAGAGAAATGGCAGGGCATTCCTTCAAGTGGGATGTACACACTACCCAATTATTTGGCATTATATATGCTGTCACCATATATATGAAGTAGCATGATCACATTAACACAATACAGGTATCTTAAAGATACACGATACATAGGTTTTTTTTTTGTTCAATATATATATATATATATATATATATATTTTGTTCAAGACATTTGAAAAATAAATTTGATATTCTAGAACTGTTATATAAATAATTTTACCTGACAAAATAGTTGATTATGCAAGCTATTGGTTTTGTACTTGCTAAATCTCCCCAAAACAATTTCGCATTAAGATGCGAAAATTATTTAAATTATGAATATATCCATTCAAATCTACATTACACATGTATCATGACATCCACTTTTGAAACTGAAACACAAACTCACACACTTCGAACTTATTAAGATTTTTATAATCTCACATGACTTTTCTAACCATGTTTTCAGGTTTAGGTGAATCTATCTAAACTGAGGAATAGAGCTCTATTTTGTAATAGCAGTAGTCTGGACACAATGCTTTTATTTATTAACTTTGATGTTTGGAAATATTATTTTGCAGCCTTGACTCAAGCGGGATTTGTAATACTCGGAATTTGAAGTTTTTAATTTAAATTCAAAGCCTTGTAGTTTACTTATTTATTTTTTATTTATTTACCGCATTATAAAGATCTCTAGTCTTTAGGATAGGGTGACTGCCCAAGCCTGTTTGGGCTACGTATGTAGTGTGGTGTTACACTCCTCCTCTATATAACTCCATTGAATCTACCATTACAATATATAAGTCAATTTCCTATTAACATGCCCCTTATAATCATCTAACTAAGACCCTAAGGTAAGTAGGGTGTCACTATTAGGATTCGTGGATTGCTAAATGCGAAAAACATCCACGAATCCCTTCCGATGACCCAAGTCAAATGATTAAGACAATTTAGGGATTACAGAAATACCTCTGTTCGGCGTAATCAAGATCCTTAGATTCTGGTTTTGCTATCGTACGTGCAACTTGAACGATCACCAGACGCTGCAATGTGCGAATACCGTCTATCGGATACATATGGCGAACCAACTCGTTACCCGAGAGGCTTAAATTTTCTGGTGAATGGAGGCACGAATAGTAACGAGAGTACACTTGAGAAAACGACTAGGGTTTTCTTTTAAAACCACCGAACCTATTGGAGTCAAGCTACGATAATATCTTATCATATTTTATTTTAAATTCAAATTAAATTAAAACAGATATGATAAGATTTGCCATTTACTCGGTAATTTAACTAATTCATGTACCGAGTTAGGTTCTTACAATCTGAACATCATCCAGATACATCGAATGTGGACATATTTTCAGATTCATTATATCTAGTCAATTTTCTAGATTCAATTAACTTAGACATATTTCCAGATTCATTAAATCTGGTTACCAGAAAAATAACCTAACAAGTTTGCTTATTGTGTGACCCTATAGGTTCATTTAACACTGGCAGTGTGCCCAAATCACATTTAAATGGCCCACAAGTTATAAGCGATTTCTAGCAAAACATTATAACTATCCATGTTAAATGAAGATCAGTAATCTCTTTGAACCAAATTATAACTTTATATTTAGTCCTTTTGTCACACGATATCCAGATTAAGCATAAGGCACGGAGCATGTCATCCTTATTAAGCTTAATCAATTATTTTTTGATCTCATAGTAGAGACTGTTCAAACAAATTATATCAATATCTCAGATTGATATATTTGAGCACGGCCATGCATTTTATCAATCTAACTTATCAAGGGGCCCATGAATATCTCTCCCATAATTAAGAAGGACAAATTCTTTTACTATCAATCATATTCCTCTCCCTGATTTATTCTATATCCAACAGTACTCTAATTTATTATCCGGTTAAAGATAACTTTAGGCAATGTAAAAATATAGAATTTATCAAGTAGAAAATTATGACGAATTCAGGTCGAATGACTTTTAATATCATTATGGCTAGAAGTACTTATGACATGTTCCATAAAGTACTCTCACAGTGGGTCATGTCCAATACAATGTTCTCTAACATTTATTTATGTTTTGACTTGATATCACATATATCCATGACCGATAAAACATAGCCATTAAGTTACAAACATACTAATCTTAATTTATTATTGTTCCATTAATAATAATTTATTAGGGACAATTTAAGAATAGTTATTGTATTGATTGTATGGTTTTACTATCAAGTCACATACTTGATGATCACAAAACTAAATGCATTATTTATGAAAAAAATACTTCATATTATTACATAATACATAACAACAATTGTATAAGTACAAATTGACTCTAGGGCATATCCCTAACAATCTCCCACTTGCACTAAGGCCAATTTGACATAAACCGTAATCCTATTGATCTAGTATGACTATCATATTTATACGATGGGAAAGGCTTTGTCGATAAATCTGCAACACTCGTCATCGATTGATACCTTGCATACTTTAACATCTCCTCTATCAACAATTTCTCGAGATGAGATGAAAACGTCTAAATATATGTTTGGATTGCTTGATGTGATCTTGGTTCCTTAACTTGTGCATGTGCAATGGCTCCATTGTTGTCACAAAAAGATTTCTTGGGTTCACAATACTAGAAACTACATCTAGTTCTATAATGAACTTTTTAATCCAAACTACTTCTTTAGTTGCACTGAGGCGACTACATACTCAACTTACGTAGTAGAATCGGCCCTGGTGTCTTGCTTTGAACTTTTCCGACTTACAACACCTCCATTCAAATAAAATAGAAAACTTAATTGCGATCTATAATCATCCATGTTAGACTAAAAATTAGCATTAGTGTAACTATTTTTAACTAGCTCACCTTCTTGTCCTTTATAAAGTAAGAACATATTTTTAGTTCTTCTTAAGTACTTCAGTATGTTCTTGACAGCAGTCCAGTGTGGCTCTCTAGGATTTGATTGGAACCTACTCGTCATGCTCAATGCATATGACATATCTAGTCGAGTACATAACATAGTATATATGATAGATCCTATAGGGAAGCATATACTATCTTGTTCATGCGCTCTTCTTCATCCTTCGTGGAAGGAATTTGAATTTTGTTGAGTTTAATGCCATGTGACATTGGCAAAAATCCTTTCTTAGAGTCTTGCATCTTGAACCTTTTCGAGTACTTTGTCAATGTATGCACTTTGACTTAGTCTAATTAACTTTCTAGATATATTTCTATAGATCCTTACACCTAAAATATAGGTAGCTTCACCTTAATTTTTCATTGGGAAACAATTTCCTAACCATGTCTTTACACTTTGTAGAGTTGGGATGTCATTTCCAATGAGTAAGATATCATCAACATAAAGTACCAAAAAGACTATTACATTCCTACTGGTTTTCTTATAGACACAAGGCTCATCTTCATTTTTGACAAAGTTAAATTTTTTAATTGCTTAATGAAAATGAACATTCCAGCTTCGAAATGCTTACTTCAATCTATAAATGGATCTTTGAAACTTGCACACTTTATTAGAATTCAAAGGATCATCAAAACCCTCTGGTTATGTTATGTACACATCCTCAAGTAAGTTTCCATTAAGAAATGAGGTTTTGATATCCATTTGCCAAATCTCATAATCATAATATGCTGCTATGGTAAGAAGAATTCTAATAGATTTAAGTATTACAACTGGTGAAAAGGTTTCATCATAGTCTATATTATGAATTTGTCTATAACATTTTGCTACCGATCGTGCTTTGTAAGTATGTACATTTCCCTCCATGTCTATTTTCTTTTTGAAAACTCATTTACATCCAATGGTTTTTGAACCTTCATGTGGATTAACCAAAATCCAAACTTAGTTATCATACATGGATTACATCTCAGACTTCATGGCCTCTAACCATTTTCCAGAGCTAGAACTCTTAATAGCTTCTTGATAGGAAGTGGGTTCATCATTAATCATAAGCTCCATATTGTGATCGTCGGTGATAAGGAATCTATATCTCTCGGATTGTTGATGAACCTTATCAGATCTTCGAAGTCCTTGTTCTATAAAAGTAGGCTCATCGTAGACATGTGAGCCATTAAATCGAGGTTCATTATTTGGTTCATATACTAATTGTGGCTCTTGAATCTCATCAAGATGTATTTTACTCACACTGATTCTTTTAGAAATAAATTCCTTTTCAAGAAAGAATCCATTTCGAGCAACAATTACTCTATTTTCTTTTGGGAGATAAAATTGATATCCTTTAGTTTCTTTAGGATACCCCACAAATATGCATTTATCTCGATTTTGGTGCAAGTTTATCGGATAATAAACGCTTTACATAAAATTCACAATCCCAAATCTTGAGAAATGACAAACTAGGTTGTCTCCCATCCACATCTCATATGGCATTTTTTGAACCGATTTAGATGGAACTCGATTTAGTATGAATGCGGCAGTCTCTAGGGCATAAACCCAAAGCAGATTGGAAGATCAATTTGACTCATCATTGATCGAACTATATCCAATAAAGTTCGATTTCTCCGTTCGGATACACCATTCCATTAAGGTGTTCCAGGTGGAGTTAATTGGGAGATAATTCCACAATTCTTAAGATGCTCGTCAAACTCGTGACTTAAGTATTCACCACCTAGATCTGATCGAAGTGTTTTGATACTTTTGCCAAGCAGATTTTGTACTTCATTTTGAAATTCTTTGAATTTACGGAACAATTAGATTTATGTTTCATCATATACGAGGTAGCCATATCTCTTGAAATCATCCTTAAGCGTAATGAAGAACTAAAATTCTCTGCTAGCATGTGTATTCATTGGTCCACATATATCAATATGTATTAGGCCCAATAAATCAGTTGCATTTTCATGTCGCTTTAAAGGCACCTTAGTCATTTTTCTTAATAAACAAGAATCACATGTTTCATAAGATTCTAAATCAAACGAATTTAAAAGCCCATCTTTATGAAGCCTTGTTATGCGTTTCTCATTTATATGGCCCAAACGACAATGCCAAAAGTAAGTCTGATTTAAATCATTGGATTTTAATCTCTTAGTATTAATGTTATAGATAAACTTGTTCGAAGATCCACGAAGATTGAGAATATAAAGCCTATTTGATAATAAGGGATCTCCATAAAAAAATGTAATTTTTATTAATAGAGAAAATGTTATTCCTAATAAAAAATTCAAAACCTTTTAAATCTAAACAAGAAACTGAAATTATATTCCTACTCATAACAGGAACATAAAAATAATCATTCAGTTCTAAAATAAGCCCACTGGGCAAAATTAATTCAAAAGTTCCTACAGCTACTACAGCAACTTTTGCTCCATTCACAACTCGTATGTCCACCTCGCCTTTTGCTAAAGCTATACTCCTTTTTAGACCCTACACATTTACACAAATGTGAGATCCACAATCAGTATCCAATACCCATGAATAAGAAGTATATAAATTTGTTGGATTGTATGCCCACATAGACTAGGTTTACGATGTAAAATCGAATATTTTAATAAAAGAATTTATTTTCAGAAATTGTTTGTGAATTTACTTTTTGTTTGTGCACAATTTTCATTTGGAACAGACCCATTGTGTTTAAATAAGTGGTCCATGTGAATGGTGGTCTTTCACGATGAAGGTATAGATCACGGGTTATTTAACACATAAACATTTGTTCTTAACCTATTGATGAGGCTAGGAATCTCATCATGTTTAGGTTATTATGTTATGAATTCTAAATGGAGAATGGCTTACCTTTAGCCGAGTGAGTAGTCCACTCACTTATGACATAAGCGTATTTCGAATACGTAGGATAGGACTCGTAGTAGCGGTTTCTAAAAGTACTATATGATAGAAACCTAGACTACTACCGCTACGATGTGGACTAGTACTCTACGACTTGAGTATGAGTTGGTGGTCAGCGAAGTCTGAAAGCATATACTTTGATTTGCTATAGTTGAGGTTCTATCGTAGGGCCAATATACTTGCATGTTGGTATATGTGACTAATTAGTTAAGACAGGACTTGTACAAGATAGTTTCGCACTATATACGCCCTTGTGGTTGTCAGAATGGTCTAAAATGTCCGGGGCCCTAGGAAACATGACTTGGATGTTTGCTTTAAAGTAGCTCCTTTGGAAAGCGGAAACACTCCAGGAAGTCGTGGACCATTAGACTAGAAGCCTAAGGATGGTAGATGTCATTTAGAGGGTGTTAGTACACTTCTTCCTCTCTAAATGTACGGCGATGTGTAGAGGGTATTTTAGTCATTTCACCTTTAGGTCGGAGACTTTGCTAATGCGGCATTGTCCTTGGGGTCAATGTTTCCTTATGGTGATATTAAGAAATATTTAAAATGCAAAATACAGCTATTTATATAGCAGGGGTATTTTGGTCATTTTAGCGACCAAGGCGATGTGTCTTTTTGGTCCTCGGAATAGCCAGTAAGTCCTAACTAATTTTGGGTTGAGGAATTGGTCTCATGTGAAGAGGATTTTATTTTATTTGATTTTATT
>JANUWF010002258.1:1532500-1721716 GCA_026120185.1 Voacanga thouarsii | reverse complement strand
AATTCATCTTCGAATGAGAACCTACAAAAAATTTCAAAAAGAATTCTTTTGTGAAGATGAAAATACAAGTTTATGCTCTTCCATATACAACTCATTTTTCCCCTCAACTTCACTTTTCTTCTTTGTAGTCTCTCCTTCTTTGTTGTCATTTTTCAAGCACGAAAAAGCCACTCTCATTTGATCTCCATCTTCTCTCATTTTTTTCACTCTCCTCCTTTGCTCTCTCTTCTTTTGAGGTCTCATTTTGTACTTTTTTTTTCCTCATCATTTTCTTTCTCATTCTCTTTCTTTGGAATGTCTCCTACCATACTCTTCTTTTTCTCATTGTCCCTTATTTTTCCTTGTACTTCTCTCACCTCACTTGAGGGGTAGGGGTAGAAGAGTATATAGCTTGCTTCCCTTAAAAACAGAGTAGGAATTTCTCCTTCCATCATGCAACACACTCCTATCAAATTGCCATAGCCTTCCCAAAATTAAGTGGCTAGCTTGTATAGGGACTATATCACAAACAATTTCATATTGATACTTTCCTATTTCAATTGTCAACAATACTTGTTTTTCACCCTTAACTCCTCACTATCATGGAACCCTTGCAATCTATAGGGATTGGGATGTTTTGTCACATATAGACCCAATTCTTCCATCGGACTAGCGATTACAATATTGGTAAAGCTCTCTTCATTAATGATAGCAACACATTACTTTTGATTAATAAGGTAATGGGAGTAGAAAATGTTGTTTCTTTGTAAGCACTTTTTCACTTCATCATCACAAACATCTCCTACAACACAAGTTCCCATTTCTTCAATTGCAACATCGGCTAAAGAGTAAAGGGATGGCACAACAATTCCTTCATCACCAGAATTGTCATCACTATTGTGCCCCTCATTTCGTTTCTCATCTCCACAATCCTCCTTTTCACTAGTTATCCCTCCTTGGGTATTAGTGAACATCAATTTCTTGGTTGGACGCTCATATGAGGTGTGCCCATAGCCTAACCATTTGAAGCATTTGATGTCCCTAGTCCTTGGAGGTCTCTCAACACCTTTTCCCTTTTCCTTGGCCTATTCTTCTCTAGGTTTGTATTGTTCTCTTGGTAGTCTTGGTGGTTTTGGTTGCTCTTCCCTCTCTTTAGGTTGGCGGTTAAAAATAGGATTGGTGTAGATCGTTTCTTTGGAATGTGATTTTTATTTAAGTTGTCCCTCAATTTTAATGGTCATATGTACTATCTCCTCCAATATCTCATAAAATGTAAATCAACTACATTAGCTATCTCTCTATTCAACCCACTCAAGAACCTTGCTTTTGTAGCCCTCACATCTTTAACAATGTTAGCTCTCATCAAAGTCACCTCCGATTCTTTATGAATGTCCTCTACACTTTTATTTCCTTGTTTAAGCACATGCAACTTTTGGTAAAGTTCATTATAGTAATGTAGGGGTACAAATCTTCCTCTCATCAAATTCCTCAACAACTCCCATGTGGTAACTGATTGATCCCTCATTCTCCTTCTTTGGGATGCTATTTGGTCCCACCACACTAAAGCATACTCAAGGAAACTTGAAATGGCCAATTTAACCTTGTTCCGCTCACTATACTCATGGCTCTCAAATTAAATCTCAATCCTCTTTTCCCACTCAAAATAAGCTTTCGGATCACTTTTACCTCGGAAATGAGGTACTTTCATTTTAATGTACCTCAACTCTCTATCTCCCTCATCTTCATCTTGCCTTCTCACTCTAATCTCATTTCCCAGTTTTGTCCTCCGTAATCTTCCTCATAGATTCCCTCATCCCAATCTTCCATTCTTTCAAACTTCCTCTCAAGCCCCCTCATATTTTGTTTATCGTGCCTACCTTGCATTCTACATCTTCCTCCTCTCAACCCTTACCTACCTCCCCTTAATGGTATAGGTGGATGACTTCCTACTGAATGCTCATCACAATCCTCTCCTTGCTCATATAATAAGGGTGTGACATTGTTTTTCTCTCTCATCCTAAGGCTGTCTTATTCTCTATAATCCCTTCTTTGTGCAACGGTTGAGGCTTGGTTGTGGTTGGTTTGCAATTCAGTTATATCTCTCCTCATCTCATCCATTTTTGCATTGAGAGTTTCAAAGGCAGCTCGAATGTCAAAAGAGTCTTGGGATATTTTTGTTGGGATTTCACTTAGATGGCTTAGATAGAAGAAATATTCCCCACAAACACTCCCTTACGTGTATGTACTCACCCTCGTGTTTAACTCTTTTTGGCTTTTATATCAATAGGTTCACCCTCTTGTCTTTTTTCATTTTTTTCAATTCACTCAAATGCTCAACAAATTCTTCCCACAAAAGTCTCACCAATTGCTTAAGAATTAGTCCAAACTTTGACAAGTCTTCTAACTCTCTAAGGATAACCAACTAGATGACTAACGATGGGAGTTGATCAACATACAACAATGAGCCTCATGGAGTTTATATCAATCAAGAAAACTAAATAAATTCAAGAATCTCAACAACAATTGTCTAGGGAATGGGTGAATGGACAAGATCTAACAAGAATTTCAATGTAACTCTAGAAGTTCAAAGAATGTAGCATTCAAGAGTAAGAGCAAGAATTTATCAATTAAGATTATCTCAAATGGACAAGAAATGTCCCTAAAATATTTGAAATGTTTACAAAAGTTTTAGCCACAACTTTAAGTAAAAAGTTCACTCAAGCAAAATATCAAATACTTTGTCGGCATTTTTCGGAACCTAAGATATAGCGGAAATTTGAAGCAATTTTTGCCCCTAAAATCAACAAATAGTAAGAAATTTGCGATCCCCAATATTTATACTATCAAAAGGCACACGTTTAACACATAAAATACTAGAAAGATCAAAGAAACTTGACCTTTTTGTAGCACAAATTTAAGTTATGGGATTGACCAATATTGAAGCCTTGTTCAATATCTCCTCTCGCTCTAATACCAAAATATTTGATATGATCTTGGGAGTGATTTTCTATTGAATTTCGTAGCTAAATTTAGGGAAAAATATAAGGCCCAATTAAGAACTCAAAATAGTGACTTTGGTAAAGAAATGATATACGCAATTCAAATACTAGGACCCTAAGCCAAAATAAAGAACTTAGAACTCTAGAAATGAGAATTAAGTCTACTAATTCCTACCCAAGAACCCTCAACCCAACTAAAGAACTAAGAATACTTGAAGAAGAACAACAAGGCAACCAAAGATAACCTTAAATATAGGCCCTTAGATTAGCAAGAACCTACGATTCTATTTTGATAGGATAGTTTGATCTATCTTTAAGAGTTTATAAACTCAAATCTAAAACAAGGAACGGAATCCTAAAATTGATCTTGACCTTTATGGAAGAACCCTCAAAGAACTCTCTCAAGAGTGTCTTTTGATTTCAATAAAATATCCAAATTACATTTGAAATGTTATAATGCCATATATATAGGCATTTAAACCTAACTAAAGTTAGATGAAATCTCAGCCATTCAAGCCTTTAAATGGTCTAAAATATCCTTATTACATAATAAAAGTCATGAGAATTAAATTACAAACCAAAATAAAACAAAATAAGAAAATTCAACAAAACAAGGTATAGCCTCGAAGTGACCTAGCTCTAGGTGTACTAGTGGACCTAGCGCCAAGTGTACTAGTGTACCGGCACAAGGTGTGTTCTAGTTCCACGCAGCACTGCTTTTTCTTATCCTTTCAGCCCCTCTTGTGCTCTTTTAGCCCTCCATACGAATTATTGTGCAAATGTAGCTTTCTTGGGCCTTCTCTTTGGCATCCATCTCTTTACACTCTTCATGCTCCTTGGCTTGTTGAATGGTTTTGCTTGAATCCTTCCTTGTAAGCTCCCATGTCCTGGATTCTTCTAAGGTGCTGTGAAGTGTAGCTTATAGTTCCATCCCCCTTTTTTAGCTTTGGCATGTTGCTTGGATGGATTCCTATCAGTATTACTATTACAAAAGAAAATTCTGCTCCTCATTCTTGATAAGTTCACATTGCCCTGAAAACATAGTTAGAAAAGTCGTGTGAGATTACAAAAATCTTAGTAAGTCTGAAGTGTGTGAGTTTGTATCACAATTTTAAAATTCAATGTCACGATGCATGAGTAATGTAGACTTGAATAGATATAGTCATAATTTCAATAATTTTTTCTATCTCAAACACAATACCAGTTTTGGGGCAATTCAGCAAGTGTGAAATTAGTACCTTGTACAATAAAAATTTTTGTTGAGTAAATTATTCATATCACATTTTTGGAACATCAAATTCATTTTTCAAAAGTCTTGAACCATCAAAACACCATATCATGTGTATCATTAAGATACCCATACCGTATTAATATGATCACAATACGTCATAAATATATGGTAATGATATATATAATGCTAAATAAATGGGTAAGGTGTACATCCCTCCTGAGGGAGTACCTTACCATGTCTCTCGTACAAAATCAAATCGAATGTTCCACATCCATCCTCCAGCTCTCATTGGAAATCGTGTTGCTAGCTAAGAATTGTGCTCAACAACTAGACCTGTCGCCCCATTTGGAACAAGACGGTTTTATGGAGACGACCAATATACAGGAATACTCTCTTAATCTAATAAAAGCTAGTCTAACAGCCTTACCCATTGAGATCTCTAATGTTTCAAGAGTTCACTATTCCAATATAGAATAATTAAATTATTTTCAAAAATTGTTCCAGTCTTTTGAAGTAAATTCCCAAGTCTCAATCCGACTAAAATTAAAACCATAATAACTTTTTCCAAAATTTTCAAAAGAAAATTCTACTCCTCATTCTTGATAAGTTCACATAGCCACGAAAACATAGTTAGAAAAGTCGTGTGAGATTACAAAAATCTTAGTAAGTCCGAAGTGTGTGAGTTTGTATCACAATTTTAAAATCCAATGTCATGATGCATGAGTAATGTAGACTTGAACAGATATAGTCATAATTTCAATAATTTTTTCTATCTATCCATTCTAAAATTCATTCACAATGTGATAAAACATTGTTCATATTACACCATAATAGTACTTGGAGCCAAATATGTATAATATTTCACAATATTTTTCATGCATGAAATGCATAAGTATTTTCAATGGATATTTGATGCAAAGGTCCATTCTATAATCATAATACTCATAAGAAATGTCACAACAATGTTGTTGCATGAACAAATTATGATATCATAATTGAAACATTAATTTCAATGGATATTATTTTCAACCATAAATGTTTTCTCTCAAAATGGCATGCTCATAATTTGAATCATAATTTATATATCATAATCATAAAATATTTCATAAATTTATGACATATATATATATATATATATATATATATATATATATATGAATTTGAATACAACTTTTGCATTTTTTAAACATGGTATTTTTGCATGGATTTTGCATTTTATAAAAAAATGCTTGGGATGCAAGGACTTATTTCACTTCAAGCTAGCAAATTATCAAATTCAATCTCTCGCTCCTTGTAATACCCTACTAGTTACACACTAGAAATTTGGATGATTAATTAACTTCACATTATAAATTAATTGAATTATTTGTATGATTATCTTGTTTAATTATTATTTGAGATTTCTTAGAGAAATAAATGAAATCAAAATGATTATTTGCTTGATTTGTGGTGAATGATATATTCTTAATTAATTGTTATATTACATCTAAAACAATATTATAACAATGAATTTTTACTAGAAAAATAGTTTCTTGAACAAATTGGATTTAATTACAAGATTAGTTCTGATTGTAAAATAATTAAAAGTCTTGGTCAAAATTCATGACAAAGACCCATTTTAACTACTTGACCTATTTAAATAAATTTCCACCAAGACTTTCGAATAGTTTTTGGCCACATAAAAATATTAAAATCTTAACCCTTGAATTTAGGGTGCATTCAAACAACTTCATCCCAACTCTTAGATTATATGGCCTAAGTACAAAAGCTTTCTTTCCTTCATATTTCCACCTCCATGATAGGTTGCCCCTACCCCAATTCTTCATCCTTTTTCTTTTTCTCCCAATTGGCTATCGGCCACTCTTAAGGCGACCAACTAGCTTGGTCGCTCAAGAGGAAGACCATTTCCTCTTGCATCTTTCCTTGATTGCGAACAACACCACTCTATTTGCTTTAGTTTTTTCAATTTGTTCTTCAAGAGAACACCATTCACTTAGAGTTTAGAAGGATGGCATTTGCTGTGTAAAAGCTGGAACAAGCTTCAAGATAAACCTCTAAGAAAACCATTCACTATTTCTTTCCTTCTCCATGACTGAAATCCATAGCATGTTGTCCAATTGTGTATATCTGAATTTTAATGCTATCCTTGTGTGTTATATTGATGAATGAATGGTATATTTAGCTTAGAACTATAAGAAACTAAGGAAGGCGATACCTTATATGTAAAGAATGTATTTTTCTTCTTCTTATTAGCATGATATTTGAAAATTTAGTGTTCTGCCTAGCTTGGTGAAGTTTGATTTTTGTGGCATTTTCGTGTGATTAAGTAGTCTATGAATGTTACAGTTATGATGAAGACATATTTTATAATATGAAAAAAGGTCTTTTGTGTTAAAAAAAAACATTTTCTATTTTATATACATAAGGAAAATCGCCTATTCCGTACATTTTGCAAATCGAAGTTAAATGCTAGTTTTGTGTGAAATTTTGGTGAAAGGAGATTGAGCATTGTTAGGAATATATCTCACTTTGTGTAGGAAATGCCTCCTGAACAAGTAAATTATTTTTCCTCTCTTATAAATTGTAAAACCTATACGTATATAATTTGTCCAGATTTGTGTTTGCTAGTATAATGTTGCTTTCTTGGTGAATGAGGGTGTGAATTTTGTGGTATTGTAAGGTATCTCATGCAAAAACAAGTTTGTGCAGACAAAAGATTTAAGAGATAACAAAACCGGAATCCGTAAGGTGTGAATAATAGAAAACAAAAGGAAGCATGGGTTATACCTCTATCATTCAAAATTTCTTTCTCGTTGAATGGCTGAGGCGCAATCCAAATACACTCATTCAAAACAAGTCTACACCGGCATCCAAGACGAGCCACTCCAATCTCGGTGTGAGGTTGGTTACGATAGTAGCCACACGAGGGATGTTCTCAAGGAAACCAAAATTCTCTACTAGGAGAATTTCTTGGCGGCTAGGGTAACAACCGGAGAAGAGAGGAAGAGAGTCACGTGTATCAAAAAAACAAGAGAAAATAATTTTTCTCTCGTCTATCTTTAAAATAATACAACCACGGCATCTTCTAAGGAAAAAATTCCCAAAAGAAACACCGATACAACGCTCCGTGAATTCTAAAAGAATTAGAATTCTTTAATTGTAATTGGAACTTACAAGTTCTTACAATTATAATTTGGCTCAAAAATTATAACTAATTATAATTTGGCCCAAATAACTTATACTTCTTACAATTAATCTCACAATGTTATCAAATAACATCTCGAGTACATAAACCTCTATTGTGTATGACCTACTAGATTTCTCACTCTATTGGTAGTAAAATATGAATTAATCCAAATATCTTTGAAATTAATAATCCTTAATAATTTAGAATTAATCTATTAATTCTAATCAAGATTGGTTTATTAATTCATCAATTAATAAACACATACTCAGCAGATCATAAGTGGTATCTAGCAATACATCATTACCACCCAAGAGTCTAGGAAGTCAAGTGGCTTGACATGAACACTTCAATAACAAACTACGAGTGTAACAAAGTCCTTTCATCATACAATATCTCATTCGGTTTGGAGTACGGAATTAGTGTCAACTCCCTCCAAAATATAAACTAATTCTGACCTGAATATATTAGTACTTGTACCAAGAATCCACGACTCAATATGTGTATCAATTAGAACTAATTCCAACGCACAATCACCTTGGCCCAAGATTTCATGAGTAGTAATTCCAACAAGTGTTCGTGAGATATTCGCTCCTACTATTAGGAGTGGTAAATCCTTTACTTTCATTTACCTCACATTATATCCAATATCCATCCTATAGCTCCAGAGATTGGAATCAAAGTACAATGCTTAACAAATAAAGTACCTTGAAGATCTCAAGTCTAAGGATACTTGCACGTTTGCTATAACAAAATTCTATCATTGGCACTAAATAGTTATTTATGTGATTATCTCATAGCCAGGTCATCCAATGTACTTGTTCTATTAACAAACATCAACGTGTTAACTTTGAGTATCTCAATAGTCACAAATATGAGAACCATCGCCTGATCAAATCAAGAAATCTAACACGTACTAGTCTTAACGCATTAATGAAGTCTTATCTCATTAATACTACGACTAGGGATTATTTAAATACTAACACTATACATTATAGTAAGAATCCCACATCATGATTTGCTTAACACAGTGTTGTGCTTAGGACTTTATCTAACAGTTATTTTACATAAAAGTAAAAAAAAACACACTGAAAGATAAATAATGCCTTGTAATATAAAATAAATGTGTCATATATAAAGTACAAGTGATTGCGTCTAGGGCACAACACTAATAAACTCATATTTATAATAGAGCCAATCATTCATATATCTAATATCGAATAACTCAACATGCCTATCATGTGTCTTCTAGGATAGTGCTTTTGTAAGCAAGTCAGCTATGTTCTCATCTGTGAGAACTCTCTTTATCTTTACATCATTCCTATCTATGATCTTCCAGATCAAGTGATAGCGTCGTAGTACATGTTTAGATCATTGGTGAGACCGTGGGTCCCTTGCTTATGCAATGGCTCCGTTGTTGTTACAATTCAGTAATATTTGACCAACAATGCTAGGGACTCCGAGTTCTATCACGAACTTCTTGATCCAAACTGCTTCCTTAGCTACTTCAGAAGCAGCTATGTACTCAGCTTCTGTCGTAAAATCAACAATAGTCTCTTTTTTGGAACTCTTCTAACTTATTACCCCTCCACACAACGTAAACACATAGCCAGATTATGATTTGAAATCATCTTTGTCAAATTAAAAACTGGCATCAATATACTCGTTTACTTTCAAATTACCCTCTCCATATGCCAAAAACACTTCCTTAGTCCTTCATATATACTTAAGGATATTCTTTATAACCGCCCAATGACTCTCACCAGGGTCAAATTGGTATCATCAAACTAAGAGCATAAGATAAATCAGTCCACATACATATCATAGTGTACATAATAGATCCAATCGCCAAAGCATATGGTATCTTACTCATGTGACCCCTTTCAACTTGTGCCTTAGAAGACATCAACTTTAAAAGGCTTATCCCATAGGACATGGGTAAGAATCCCTTTTAGATTGATCCATGCTAAACCTCTTTACCACGTTGTCTATGTATATAGAGTGTGGAAGACCTAGCAACATGTTTGACCTATCTCTATAGATCATAATTCCAACAATATAGGTTGCTCCTTTAAGGTCTTTCATGAAAAAATTCTTGGACAACCAAACTTTAATTGATTGAAGAATAGGTACATAGTTTTCTATTAGCAATATGTCATTTACACAAAGTAATAAGAAAACGATTGTGTTTTCACTAATCTTCTTATACACACAAGACTCATCTATATTTTGAATGAAATCAAACTCTTTGATTGTTTCATCAAAATAGATATTCCAACTCCTAGAAGCTTGCATAAGTCCATAAATGGACCTTTGCACCTTGCACACTTTTGTGTTACCATTGGATGTGAAACTCTTAGGTTGTATTATATATATTGGCTCAGTCAGATTTTCATTTAGGAAAGCTATTTTCATAGCCATTTGCAAGATCTCATAATCATGATGAGCGGCAATGGTTAGGAATATCCTGATGAATTTTAGCATGGCTACTAGCGAGAAGGTTTCGTCATAGTCAATACCATATTGTTGACGTTAACTCTTAGCCACTAGTTGTGCTTTATAGGTAACTACGTTACCATCCATATCTATTTTCTTCTTGAAAATCCATTTGCACCCAATAGGTTTGATTCTTTTGGGTAGATCAATAAAAGTCTATACTTGGTTGTCGTACATGAAATCCATCTCTAACTTCATGGCTCAAGCCAGTTGTCAGATTCTGAATTGTTCAAAACTTCATTATAAGTAGTAGGCTCATCATCATCTATGAGTAATACATCATTATGGTCACTAATGATAAATCTATATCTCTCGGGTGCCATACGTATCCTACTCAACCTATGAGGATCTTGTGTAGTAGAAGGTTCATTTATTCTCTAAATAGATGTGGGATCAGATGATTGATTCTTGTTTGTTTGTTCTTCTTGAATTTCGCTAAGTTCAATTTTACTCCCACTCTCCCCTTTGAACATGTGCTTCTTCTCTAAGAAGACAACATGCTTCGAAATAGACACTTTATTTTTAGGGTAAGATAGAAGTAATACCCGAAAGATTCTTTTAGATATCCCACAAACAAACACTTGTCAAATTTACTATCACGTTTGTCCGATCGTGGCCTTTTGACAAAAGCAGGACAACCACATACTCTCAAGTGAGATAACTTTAGTTTCTTACCAAAGAACATCTCAAATGGGATAGTATCGACCAATTTTGTCGAACTCGTTTAGAATATAAACAAAAATCTATAGTGCGTACTCCCAAAATGATTTTAGCAAGTCTATAGAAGCCATCATAGTCCATACCATGTCTAGAAAGGTTTGATTCCTTCTCTCAAATACACCGTTATGTTGAGGTGTATATGGTGGAGTTCATTGAGATGATATCCCATTATCTCTAAAATAACCCTAAAACCCTTGGCTTAAGTATTCACCTCATCGATCAGATCTTAAAGTTTTAATACTTTTCCCAAGTTATTTCTCTACTTTATTCTTGAAGTCTTTAAACTTTTCAAAAGCTTCAGATTGGTATTTCATTAAATACAAATACCCATATCGTGAATGATTATCAATAAAGGTAATGAAGTAGTTATAACTTCCTCTTAATTACATTGACATTAAGTCACATACATCAGAATGTATAAGTACTAATAACTCTTTGACCCTTTCTCCTTTTCCAGAAAAAGGAATTTTAGCTATTTTACCAAGTAAACAAGATTCGCATGTACCATATGATTCATAATCAAATGATCCTAAGTTATCTAACTTGTGTAACTTAGAAATGCAATTCTCATTTACATGACCTAAACAATAATTGCATAAATAAGATGCGGTTGAATTATTTATCCTTGGTTTCTTATTATTTATATTGAGAATTAGATTATCCATGTCTAAAACATATAAACCATTGACCAAAGTTGCAGAACCATAATGAATATCAGTCAGTGAAAAAGAAAAATATTTATTCTTAAATATTAAATGAAATCTACATAAATCTAAATATGCAATTAAGATAATATTTTTCAATAAAACTGGTACAAAATAATAGTTTTATAACTCTAAAACTAATCCCGAAGGTAGGTGCTGCTCGTAAGTCCCTACAGCAAGTGCAGTAACCTTTGCTCCATTTGTAGTATGCAGGTCCACGTCGCCTTTCTCTAGCCTTCTACTGCCCTTTAGTCCCTGCAAGTTATTATATAAATAAGATCTATATCCGGTATTCAATACTCATATATCATTTCTAAAGGTAGTATTAACCTTAATAATAAACATACCAGGAGTAGAATTAGAAGTGCCCGCGAGATTCTTCTTCTGTTTCTTTTCCTTGATGGTCTCCAAGTATGCTTTGCAGTTGCGCCTCCAATGGCCCATTTTGTCACAGTGATGGCATAGGCCTCTGGCGGTTGCATCCTTCTTCTTCATACCACCTTTGAGCATAGTGGGAGCCTTCTTCTTCTTTCTTCGAACTTTTTTCTTAGAACAAGAAGATTATCAAGACCGCATTAGAATCCTTCTTCATAGAGGACTCGCAACCTTGAGAAGATTAATCAACTCAAGATGGTGGACTTAATCTTTTTCATCTGATAGATAATCACAAATTGTGAAAACCTATTAGGTAAAAATTATAAAATTAAGTCAACACTTAATTCATGGTCCATCATGAATTCAAGAGACCCAAGCTTCTCAATCAAGCCCATCATCTTCAACCCATGAGTGGCCACAGAAGCACAAACAGTTGCTTTAAATCTCATATCTCTTTGATCTGGCTTAGGTGTCAAACAGCTCTCGAAGATGGAGAATAATCGATTGAGTATCCATATGCTTGTGCTATTTTTGCAGCTCAGGAATCATTGATGCCATTACGATACAAGATGCCATGTCACTATCCTCCTTGTGCTTCTTGTGAATAGCATGCTTATCAGCATCATCTTGAGATGGTGGTGGCAGAATAGGAGCATCTAGCACGTAGAGCAACTTTTTCGACTTAAAAACGATTCTCAAGTTTCTATACCAGTTGAGATAGTTTGACTCGATTAGTTTGTTGGTCTCCAAGATGCTATGTAAGTTTAGGTTGGTTGACATGATGCATGTGACTTAGATGTAAGGATAGAGAATATTAGCTTACTTTATATGCACATGTAATGAAAATAATTAGGTTTTTAATTAAACGCATTATTACTCCGATATTTTTCCAAACCAATAGCCCCCACTATTAATTCAGGAAAGTCTATTGGAAGCTATTTTAGTGGACTAGTATCCAAATTCCTCAAGAATAACATTGAGTTTGTCCAACAAATCACCCTTGAGTTCAATAGTAGGTATCTAATACCAATTACATCTTATGTAATTACTAGATCATTGGGTGATTAACAATATCTTTTAATCTTAAAAGCCTTTTAGGCTATCCCAATATTTTCTCTAAATTTCTTTATGCTTGAGTTAGCTGAATTGGGATAAAGAATTTCATTAAACCAACCCATTAATTAGGAATTTAGTTCCATAGAAATTTAATTTCATAGCTTGAATATGCCCGACATCGAATATGCTTAGGTTAGCCTAATAACCTGGTCTCGAAAAAGGACTCTCATTCTTACTATATTCCTGAAAGGAATTAGGTTTAATATTACTTGAGGGCTTTATTCCTTTTAGTGATTTCATCAAATGACATGCATAAATATATCAATAAACCACATAAATTAATAATCATTATAATAAAGCGATTACGCAGTATGGTTATGGAATTTCCCTAAATTAATTTTCTCAAGCCAAAAAGGAATTTAACATTGGTTAACCCTATATGTTCACGCATGATTTAAGTAGAAGGTCTTACCCTCTCGCCCTACTTTGGTCGCCATCTCCAAAATTAAAATAATTCTATCCATATCTAACCTATGTAATCTAATTACATAAATTTCCTAACATTCGAGAGGAGTTAGATGGAAAGAGAATTACATCATATTTTTAGAGAAAGTAGGACTTGCAGGTCCTATTTAATAAAACCAAAACTGTAAATAATGCATAAATAGATATAATTTGGTTTTAGTCCATAACCATCCACCAAGCCATTAAATATGTTTAAACAAAATTAAACATATAGTTTTATTATTCCAAAATCTCTATTTTGGGAAAATAAAACAAATTTAGATTTAATTTCTAAAATTAAATTCTAGAAATTAAATTAGGAAAAAAAATCTAAAATCAATATTTTAAAAAATTTATTAATTGCTAAAATCATATTTTAGGACTTAAATGATAATATATAATCTAAAAGCAATATTTTATAATATATCACCATGTGTTGCATCTAGAACACACAAAATCAAAATTTCCAGAAAACAAGATGCATTCATAACAATTTTAGAACACAACAGAGACCCACGATCCTGGAAACAATTTCAATAAATAAAATAAGATGGTTTTCAGATATCAAAGCTTTATGAAACAACTTTCACTATAGACAATAAGGATGTAATGAAACGTTTTCATGACATATAGATGATCTATAAATCACACATAAGTATTGTGTCTGATACCACTATAAGGTATCTCATGCAAAAATAAGTTTGTGCAGCGAAAGATTTAAGAGATACCAAAACAAACCAGAATCTGCAAGGTGTGAATAACAAAAAACAAGAAGAAGCAAGGGTTTTACCTGTGCCATTCAAAATTTCTTGCTCGTTGAATAGCTAAGCCGCGATCCTGATACACTCATTCAAAACAAGTCTACATCGGTATCCAAGACGAGCCACTCCAATCTCAGTGTTAGGTTGGCTCTAATAGTATCCACACGAGGGATGCTCTCAAGGAAACCAAAATTCTCTACTAGGGGAATTTCTTAGCGGCTAGGGTAACAACCGAGAGAAGAGAGGAAGAGAGTCATGTGTATAAAAAAATCAGAGAAAATAATTTTTATCTGTACTGTCTCTAAACTAATACAACCATGACATCTTCTAAGGAAAAAATCCCAAAAGAAATGCTGATATAATGCTCTATGAATTCCAAAAGAATTAGAATTCTTTAATTGTAATTGAAACCTACAAGTTCTCACAATTACAATTTAGCTTTAAAATGATAACTAATTATAATTTGACCCGAATAACTTCTACTTCTCACAATTAACCCCACAATATTAGCAAATAATATCTTGAGTACATAAACCTCTATTGTGTGTGACCTATTAGGTTTCCCGATCTATTAGCAACAAAATATAAATTAATCCAAACCATTTTTAGATTAATGATCCTTAATAATTTAGAATTAACCTATTAATTCTAACCAAGATTGGTTTATTAATTCATCAATCCATACTCAACGAGATCATGAGCAGTATGTAGTAACACATCATGACCACCCAAGAGTCTAGGAAATCAATTAAGTGGCTTGACATAAACCCTTCAATAACAAACTACAATACAATAAACTGCTTTCACCGTACAATATCTCATTTAATTTAAAGTACGGAATTTGTGTCAATTCCCTCCAAAATATAAATTAATTATGGCCCGAATATATTAGTACTTGTATTAGGAATCCACTACTTTGCATGTGTATCAATTGGAATTATTTCCAATACATAACCACCTTGGCCAATGATTTCACGAGTAGTAATTCCAACAAGTAGTCATGAGATATTCGCCTCTACTATTAGGAGTGGTAATCTGTTATTGATCCTCTCAACTACTTTCGTTTATCTCACATTGTACCCAATATCTATCCTATATGTGACCCTCGATCTGGCTCCAGAGATTGGAATTAAAATACAATGATCAGTAAACAAAGTACCTTGAAGATCTCAAGTCTATGGAAACTTGCATGTTTGCTATAATGAGATTCTATCACTAGCACTAAATAGTTATTTATGTAATTATTTCATAGCCAGGTCATCCAATATAATTGTTCTATTAACAAGCATTCACGTGTTAACTTGGAGTATCTCAAACCCACGGATATGAGAACCACCGCCTGATTAAATCAAGAAGTCTAACACGTACTAGTGTTAACACATCAATGAAGTCCTATCTCATTAATACTACGACTAGGGATTATTTAAGTAATAACACTATACAGTGTAGTAAGAATCTTACATCATGATCTCTATCATGGTTTTCTTAACATAGTGTTGTACTAGGTACTTTATCTAACAGTTATTTTACATGAAAGTAAAGAAAGCAAACTGAAAGATAAATAATACCTTGTATTATAAAACAAATGTGTCATCTATAAAGTACAAGTAATTGCCTTTAGGGCACAATACTAATAGGTATTGTAATCCATAATAGGTGTATGAGCTTGTGTGAGTGAATGCTTTGATTTGCCATGTGTTTTGAGTATAATGTAGTTGATGAAAAATAGAGCGCTGCTGATTTGATTTAGTAGCCGAAATGGATGTTGCTTGGCTGTTGCAAACTTGAAAAAGGCATGCTAGGATTTGAGTCCCTAAGGGTTGAGTGATGTGTTAAGACTCTTACGGTATAAATTTTATATGAAATAAATGAAGAAAACCCACCTTAATGATCCTTGCACCATAATCTGTACAAGCTATGAGAAAATCCTATATAGAAAGCTAACTTTAAACCCTTAACCCCCCCTTTTCAATTGATTTTGCTCATAAATTTCACAATATAGAAACTTTAAGATGTTAGGAAGATTTTAGAAAAAGAATCACTGAAAAAGCTTTTGTAAATTATGAGATATGAAATTTTCAAATTCACTATTCAAAACTAGTTATTGAACCAATGCATTTCTGTATAAAAATTGTTTGAACCATTTTTTGGAGGGTTCCTAGGGAGATAAATATATGATCATTTACCTAACATGATAAGGTACAAAACTAGAAGATTTCATTGAAAAATAAAGTGATTTTCTCAAATAATTAGATTGATATTATTAACCTTTATTTTATTAAAAATAGAATTTTGAGTTTGTAGAGGAAAAAAAGATTTGTACAAAGGGATAGCTGTAATTATTTTGAAAATTAACTTAAATGGATTTTATGAGATGATTAGACTTATTAGGAATATATATGTTAGGGCTTTGATGATTTTATTAGACTATATGATTTTGGCTAATTAAACCCTATACTTTTGCAAAATAAAACTTTGGTAAGGACTTTTAATCTTGCAAGACTACTTGATTCCATGGTGCACTTGGCTAAATAAATTGGTGAGAGAGTTGCTTGGTTAATTAAAGTTTCAGTATGATTAATTAGGATTTTCATGGTTAATTTGGGTTTTACATGATAATTAGGGCTTTATGTTATAATTAAGGCTTTGTTTGGCCATTTGTATTAATAAAGAAATTGGGAGTTTTATACTATGTGAATCTGTGGATGTTTTAGTAAACTATTGAATTTTGTGACTGGATTCTTTATCCCTAAAATTAAGTTTTATCGCTAAACATTTTTAGAATTACTTAAAACCAAAGTAATTTCCTAATTGCCATAGGGTCTCGATTAACATTTTATTTGGAGTAATATACATATGAAATTAATTCCTATATGTTTTATATGATAGACATAGTGGACTTAGGAAAAGGAGAAGCAAGAACTTAAATTAGATTCAGACAATTTGCTACGCTTGGACAAATGTAAGTTGGTGCATCCCAAGCATATTTTCGAAATACAAATTATGAAATGTTTTACGATTACAACATGTAATTTATGACTTGAAGTATGAGCATGTCCCTCTGAGAAAACACTTGTGCATGAAAAATAATGCTTATTATAAAGAATTGTTCTATTATGATTTATTTATGCATAATTATTTATGCGAAGCTTTTCATGAATATTACGGCTATGAAATGGAGCATGCATCAAATTTTTGCAACACATGAAAACAAACTATGTATTTCATGCATGAAAATATTATAGAAATCATGGCGTGAGTATTAATTATAATGGCTCCAAATATTATCATAGCGAATTACGAGAAATAACTTAATACTTCTCGAATAAATTTTTGAACATATATGTAACCTTGGGAAAAATAATTGTGCTTTTGATTTTAGGAGGGATGAGACTTAGAAATTTACTTCAAAAGACTAGAACAATTTTGAAAATAATTTAATTATTCCATATCAGAATTGCAAACTCTTGAACTATTAAATTAATGACATTGAGATCTCAATAGATAAGGCTATAGGACTAGCTTTCGTTTGATTAGGAAAGAATTTTGGTAGATTGTTCATCTCAGGAAAATTATCTTTTTCCAAATGGTGTGACAATTCTATTAGCTAAATGTAGTCCTTAGCTAGCATCATGGTTTCCAAAAGGAGCTAGAAAATAGATGTGTGACATCCGGTCTGATTTTATATAAGAGAAATGGCAGGGCATTCCTTCAAGTGGGATGTACACACTACCCAATTATTTGGCATTATATATGTCTGTCACCATATATATGAAGTAGCATGATCACATTAACACAATACAGGTATCTTAAAGATACACGATACATAGGTTTTTTTTTGTTCATATATATATATATATATATATATATATTTTGTTCAAGACATTTGAAAAATAAATTTGATATTCTAGAACTGTTATATAAATAATTTTACCTGACAAAATAGTTGATTATGCAAGCTATTGGTTTTGTACTTGCTAAATCTCCCCAAAACAATTTCGCATTAAGATGCGAAAATTATTTAAATTATGAATATATCCATTCAAATCTACATTACACATGTATCATGACATCCACTTTTGAAACTGAAACACAAACTCACACACTTCGAACTTATTAAGATTTTTATAATCTCACATGACTTTTCTAACCATGTTTTCAGGTTTAGGTGAATCTATCTAAACTGAGGAATAGAGCTCTATTTTGTAATAGCAGTAGTCCGGACACAATGCTTTTATTTATTAACTTTGATGTTTGGAAATATTATTTTGCAGACCTTGACTCAAGCGGGATTTGTAATACTCGGAATTTGAAGTTTTTAATTTAAATTCAAAGCCTTGTAGTTTACTTATTTATTTTTTATTTATTTACCGCATTATAAAGATCTCTAGTCTTTAGGATAGGGTGACTGCCCAAGCCTGTTTGGGCTACGTATGTAGTGTGGTGTTACACTCCTCCTCTATATAACTCCATTGAATCTACCATTACAATATATAAGTCAATTTCCTATTAACATGCCCCTTATAATCATCTAACTAAGACCCTAAGGTAAGTAGGGTGTCACTATTAGGATTCGTGGATTGCTAAATGCGAAAAACATCCACAAATCCCTTCCGATGACCCAAGTCAAATGATTAAGACAATTTAGGGATTACAGAAATACCTCTGTTTGGCGTAATCAAGATCCTTAGATTCTGGTTTTGCTATCGTACGTGCAACTTGAACGATCACCAGACGCTGCAATGTGCGAATACCGTCTATCGGATACATATGGCGAACCAACTCGTTACCCCGAGAGGCTTAAATTTTCTGGTGAATGGAGGCACGAATAGTAACAGAGAGTACACTTGAGAAAACGACTAGGGTTTTCTTTTAAAACCACCCGAACCTATTGGAGTCAAGCTCTGATAATATCTTATCATATTTTATTTTAAATTCAAATTAAATTAAAACAGATATGATAAGATTTGCCATTTACTCGGTAATTTAACTAATTCATGTACCGAGTTAGGTTCTTACAATCTGAACATCATCCAGATATATCGAATGTGGACATATTTTCAGATTCATTATATCTAGTCAATTTTCTAGATTCAATTAACTTAGACATATTTCCAGATTCATTAAATCTGGTTACCAGAAAAATAACCTAACAAGTTTGCTTATTGTGTGACCCTATAGGTTCATTTAACATCGGCGAGTGTGCCCAAATCACATTTAAATGGCCCACAAGTTATAAGCGATTTCTAGCAAAACATTATAACTATCCATGTTAAATGAAGATCAGTAATCTCTTTGAACCAAATTATAACTTTATATTTAGTCCTTTTGTCACACGATATCCAGATTAAGCATAAGGCACGGAGCATGTCATCCTTATTAAGCTTAATCAATTATTTTTTGATCTCATAGTAGAGACTGTTCAAACAAATTATATCAATATCTCGGATTGATATATTTGAGCACGGCCATGCATTTTATCAATCTAACTTATCAAGGGGCCCATGAATATCTCTCCCATAATTAAGAAGGACAAATTCTTTTACTATCAATCATATTCCTCTCCCTGATTTATTCTATATCCAACAGTACTCTAATTTATTATCCGGTTAAAGATAACTTTAGGCAATGTAAAAATATAGAATTTATCAAGTAGAAAATTATGACGAATTCAGGTCGAATGACTTTTAATATCATTATGGCTAGAAGTACTTATGACATGTTCCATAAAGTACTCTCACAGTGGGTCATGTCCAATACAATGTTCTCTAACATTTATTTATGTTTTGACTTGATATCACATATATCCATGACCAGTAAAATATAGCCATTAAGTTACAAACATACTAATCTTAATTTATTATTGTTCCATTAATAATAATTTATTAGGGACAATTTAAGAATAGTTATTGTATTGATTGTATGGTTTTACTATCAAGTCACATACTTGATGATCACAAAACTAAATGCATTATTTATGAAAAAATACTTCATATTATTACATAATACATAACAACAATTGTATAAGTACAAATTGACTCTAGGGCATATCCCTAACAATCTCCCACTTGCACTAAGGCCAATTTGACATAAACCGTAATCATATTGATCTAGTATGACTATCATATTTATACGATGGGAAAGGCTTTGTCAGTAAATCTGCAACACTGTCATCAGTTGATACCTTGCATACTTTAACATCTCCTCTATCAACAATTTCTCAGATGAGATGAAAACGTCTAAGTATATGTTTGGATTGCTGATGTGATCTTGGTTCCTTAACTTGTGCATGTGCAATGGCTCCATTGTTGTCACAAAAAGATTTACTTGGGTTCACAATACTATAAACTACATCTAGTTCTATAATGAACTTTTTAATCCAAACTACTTCTTTAGTTGCACTGAGGCGACTACATACTCAACTTCTGTAGTAGAATCGGCCCTGGTGTCTTACTTTGAACTTTTCCAGCTTACAACACCTCCATTCAAATAAAATAGAAAACTTAATTGCGATCTATAATCATCCATGTTAGACTAAAAATTAGCATTAGTGTAACTATTTTTAACTAGCTCACCTTCTTGTCCTTTATAAAGTAAGAACATATTTTTAGTTCTTCTTAAGTACTTCAGTATGTTCTTGACAGCAGTCCAGTGTGGCTCTCTAGGATTTGATTGGAACCTACTCGTCATGCTCAATGCATATGACATATCTAGTCGAGTACATAACATAGTATATATGATAGATCCTATAGGGAAGCATATACTATCTTGTTCATGCGCTCTTCTTCATCCTTCGTGGAAGGAATTTGAATTTTGTTGAGTTTAATGCCATGTGACATTGGCAAAAATCCTTTCTTAGAGTCTTGCATACTTGAACCTTTTCAAGTACTTTGTCAATGTATGCACTTTGACTTAGTCTAATTAACTTTCTAGATATATTTCTATAGATCCTTACACCTAAAATATAGGTAGCTTCACCTTAATTTTTCATTGGGAAACAATTTCCTAACCATGTCTTTACACTTTGTAGAGTTGGGATGTCATTTCCAATGAGTAAGATATCATCAACATAAAGTACCAAAAAGACTATTACATTCCTACTGGTTTTCTTATAGACACAAGGCTCATCTTCATTTTTGACAAAGTTAAATTTTTTAATTGCTTAATGAAAATGAACATTCCAGCTTCGAAATGCTTACTTCAATCTATAAATGGATCTTTGAAACTTGCACACTTTATTAGAATTCAAAGGATCATCAAAACCCTCTGGTTATGTTATGTACACATCCTCAAGTAAGTTTCCATTAAGAAATGAGGTTTTGATATCCATTTGCCAAATCTCATAATCATAATATGCTGCTATGGTAAGAAGAATTCTAATAGATTTAAGTATTACAACTGGTGAAAAGGTTTCATCATAGTCTATATTATGAATTTGTCTATAACATTTTGCTACCAGTCGTGCTTTGTAAGTATGTACATTTCCCTCCATGTCTATTTTCTTTTTGAAAACTCATTTACATCCAATGGTTTTTGAACCTTCATGTGGATTAACCAAAATCCAAACTTAGTTATCATACATGGATTACATCTCAGACTTCATGGCCTCTAACCATTTTCCAGAGCTAGAACTCTTAATAGCTTCTTGATAGGAAGTGGGTTCATCATTAATCATAAGCTCCATATTGTGATCGTCGGTGATAAGGAATCTATATCTCTCAGATTGTTGATGAACCTTATCAGATCTTCGAAGTCCTTGTTCTATAAAAGTAGGCTCATCGTAGACATGTGAGCCATTAAATCGAGGTTCATTATTTGGTTCATATACTAATTGTGGCTCTTGAATCTCATCAAGATGTATTTTACTCACACTGATTCTTTTAGAAATAAATTCCTTTTCAAGAAAGAATCCATTTCGAGCAACAATTACTCTATTTTCTTTTGGGAGATAAAATTGATATCCTTTAGTTTCTTTAGGATACCCCACAAATATGCATTTATCTGATTTTGGTGCAAGTTTATCGGATAATAAACGCTTTACATAAAATTCACAATCCCAAATCTTGAGAAATGACAAACTAGGTTGTCTCCCATCCACATCTCATATGGCATTTTTTGAACCGATTTAGATGGAACTCGATTTAGTATGAATGCGGCAGTCTCTAGGGCATAAACCCAAAAGCAGATTGGAAGATCAATTTGACTCATCATTGATCGAACTATATCCAATAAAGTTCGATTTCTCCGTTCAGATACACCATTCCATTAAGGTGTTCCAGGTGGAGTTAATTGGGAGATAATTCCACAATTCTTAAGATGCTCGTCAAACTCGTGACTTAAGTATTCACCACCTGGATCTGATCGAAGTGTTTTGATACTTTTGCCAAGCAGATTTTGTACTTCATTTTGAAATTCTTTGAATTTCGGAACAATTTAGATTTATGTTTCATCATATACAGGTAGCCATATCTCGTTGAAATCATCCTTAATCGTAATGAAGAACTAAAATTCTCTCGCTAGCATGTGTATTCATTGGTCCACATATATCAATATGTATTAGGCCCAATAAATCAGTTGCATTTTCATGTCGCTTTAAAGGCACCTTAGTCATTTTTCTTAATAAACAAGAATCACATGTTTCATAAGATTCTAAATCAAACGAATTTAAAAGCCCATCTTTATGAAGCCTTGTTATGCGTTTCTCATTTATATGGCCCAAACGACAATGCCAAAAGTAAGTCTGATTTAAATCATTGGATTTTAATCTCTTAGTATTAATGTTATAGATAAACTTGTTCGAAGATCCACGAAGATTGAGAATATAAAGCCTATTTGATAATAAGGGATCTCCATAAAAAAATGTAATTTTTATTAATAGAGAAAATGTTATTCCTAATAAAAAATTCAAAACCTTTTAAATCTAAACAAGAAACTGAAATTATATTCCTACTCATAACAGGAACATAAAAATAATCATTCGGTTCTAAAATAAGCCCATCAGGCAAAATTAATTCAAAAGTTCCTACAGACTACTACAAGCAACTTTTGCTCCATTCACAACTCGTATGTCCACCTCGCCTTTTGCTAAAGCTATACTCCTTTTTAGACCCTACACATTTACACAAATGTGAGATCCACAATCAGTATCCAATACCCATGAATAAGAAGTATATAAATTTGTTGGATTGTATGCCCACATAGACTAGGTTTCTGATGTAAAATCGAATATTTTAATAAAAGAATTTATTTTCAGAAATTGTTTGTGAATTTACTTTTTGTTTGTGCACAATTTTCATTTGGAACAGACCCATTGTGTTTAAATAAGTGGTCCATGTGAATGGTGGTCTTTCACAGTAAGGTATAGATCACGGGTTATTTAACACATAAACATTTGTTCTTAACCTATTGATGAGACTGGGAATCTCATCATGTTTAGGTTATTATGTTATGAATTCTAAATGGAGAATGGCTTACCTTTAGCCAGTGAGTAGTCCACTCACTTATGACATAAGCGTATTTCGAATACGTAGGATAGGACCTGTAGTAGCGGTTTCTAAAAGTACTATATGATAGAAACCTAGACTACTACCGCTACAGTGTGGACTAGTACTCTACGACTTGAGTATGAGTTGGTGGTCTGGCGAAGCTGAAAGCATATACTTTGATTTGCTATAGTTGAGGTTCTATCGTAGGGCCAATATACTTGCATGTTGGTATATGTGACTAATTAGTTAAGACAGACTTGTACAAGATAGTTTCTGCACTATATCGCCCCTTGTGGTTGTCCGAATGGTCTAAAATGTCCAGGGCCCTAGGAAACATGACTTGGATGTTTGCTTTAAAGTAGCTCCTTTGGAAAGCGGAAACACTCCAGGAAGTCGTGGACCATTAGACTAGAAGCCTAAGGATGGTAGATGTCATTTAGAGGGGTGTTAGTACACTTCTTCCTCTCTAAATGTACGGCGATGTGTAGAGGGGTATTTTAGTCATTTCACCTTTAGGTCAGAGACTTTGCTAATGCAGCATTGTCCTTGGGGTCAATGTTTCCTTATGGTGATATTAAGAAATATTTAAAATGCAAAATACAGCTATTTATATAGCAGGGGTATTTTGGTCATTTTAGCAGCCAAGGCGATGTGTCTTTTTGGTCCTCGGAATAGCCCGTAAGTCCTAACTAATTTTGGGTTGAGGAATTGGTCTCATGTGAAGAGGATTTTATTTTATTTGATTTTATTTAATTTTATTCAGGAAGTCTAATTTATTATTAGACTGGAATAAAATAAATAAATAAATAAAATAGGAGTTGAGAGAAATTAATTATCTAGTTTAATTGGTTAATTAATTATTCGGGGCCTAGGTCCAAGTATGAATAATTAAGAAATTAACTCAGGCTTAAACTAGGGGAAATAATTAATGTTTAAATTATTTATTGGGTTATTTATATAGGCCCAAGAAATAAATAATTAAAGATTAATTATTATGGTTCATTTGGGCTTCTTAATTATTTATTGGGTTGTTTATATAAGCCCAGGAAATAAATAATTAATGTTTATTATTTTGGGCCTTTTGGGTCCAAGGAAAATAATAAATATTTTTCTGGCTCAATAGCTTGGACCTTAGGGTTTTTTCTAGATACGGTCAAGAGGAATTTAGGGTTAGGCCAAACTAATTCTCAGGATAACATCCGGGTGTTTTGAAATCCTGGGGATATGTTTATCAGATATTGAGAGACCTAGTTTAGGCTAACTTATAAACAACTCTTTGGAAAAGAAAAAGCCCTAATTTTTCCCTAGCCACACAAAACTCACGTCTCTCTCTGCTCTCTCTCACGTCTTCCTCCTCTGTGATTTCTCCTTGGACTTTGCTAACCAATAGCAAGAGAACCAAGGAGATTTGAGACCATTCTTCTTCTCTGTTGTGTTCACCGACTAGAGGTTAGGCTGAGGAATATCCCGAAGCTGGAGAGCTAAGCGTTAATGCAAACAAGGCGAAGTAGAAGGCTAGCGGGTGTTCAACCGGAACTCCTTCAAGTGTGCAAAGCGAGGCGATTCCAGCCGTTCAATCTGTTCCTACGCAACCTAGGAGGGTTAAGGAACGCAAAGGTATGATCTTCATGCTTCCGCATGGCTTTTAAGGCCTGGTTTTATTCTTCTCTGTGAAATTGTTAACGCTACAGTGCATGCCCCTGTTTTCACGTTTCCATCAAATTGGTATCAGAGCTTCTGGTTTTGATCAATATAAGGAGCATGGTAGTTAATAAAATGGAGAAGATGATTATACCTGTGATCCTTCGCTATTTTTGTATGGGATAGATGGTTTTGTAAGCTTCACCGTTGAAGCATAGGAGCCCTCTGTAAATTTTTTTTGGCTTTCAAGTTTAATCGTGTAAACCCAATTTAAATGGGTATGGGCGGTTGTGTGTTTTGGTTTGGATGTTTTTTGTAAGTAAAAATGTCCAAAGAAGCCAAAGAAGGCTGAAAAAAATGAAGCAGAAGAGTTTCTACAATTCTGGCGCGAGAAAGAAGAAAAAACGAAGCAGACAACTATTCCTAAGCCAATTGAGCCGAGCCAAGCCGCTGCCGAAATTGGGTCAAGAGCCGGTCGCTGATGAGCCGCGGAAGTCGAGCCAATTCCTTTGATTTGAGCCGAATTCAATTGCAAAATTTGCAATTGAATTTCATTTGGCTTTCGGGTTCTTGCGCAGGTCAGAGGAGAACCGACCGGGGCAACACGCGGGTTGAAGCGCGGGTCGGCAGTAGAGGAGAACCGGGAGCGGGTCGCGGGCGCGGGCGAAGTCCACGGGTCGTGGCTGGCGTGCGATCTGGTGCGGCTGCGATGGACCGCAGGCCATTCTGGCGCGGATCCTGTGCGGCTGGTGCAGTGGACCGCCAGCCATTTTTGGGCAATTTTTTTTAATTTTTTTTCCTTTTTTGTTTTGGGTCCCATACCAGGCGAAGTTAATATTTTTGCAATATTTATATTCTTGGAATATATTTGCATGAAAAATATTAGTAAGGGATTTTAGGATTAAACAAGGTAATTAATTAATTAATTAATGTGTTTAATTCTATTATTTGGGCACTTAGGTTTAAAAAATAGAAAAGCATGAAAACGTTTATTGTTTTCTAGCATGCTGTTATTTTTATGTACCTATGTGTGCTTTTTCTCAAAGACCAAAGTCTTTGGGAACTTTTTTTTTTTTACAAGGAAAAATATTTTTCTTCAAAAATTAAATGGTTATTTTAATTGGTACAAAAATTAATCCTTGAATATTTTCTCAAAGGATTTCATCCTTGACATAGAAAATATATTTGATTTAGATATTTTTGTAAATTAAAATGGAGAGCCATTTTGTTTTGTTTTGGACTACAAAAATGATTTTGTCAAATAAGCTTGAGACCAAAGTCTCTAGAAAGTTTTAATTGGAAAATTTTTGAAATCATTAAGTTTTAACTTAAATAAAATTAGTCCATGGAGGAAATCTCTCAAAGGATATAAGCCTTGACATAGAGATTTTATTGGACTTAAATATTTTATTTTTGAGTTAAGAAAAACTTAATGGAAATTTCAAAAGGATATTTTTCAGAAAAACTTTATTTTAAAATACTAAGTGAGGAATTGGTCTCAGTTCAAGAGGATTTTATTTTATTTTATTTTATTTTATTTTATTTTATTCAGGATGTCTAATTTCTTATTAGACTGGAATAAAATAAATAAATAAAATAAAATAGGAGTTGAGAGAAATTAATTATCTAGTTTAATTGGTTAATTAATTATTCAGGGCCTAGGTCCAGTATGAATAATTAGGAAATTAGCCTGGGCTTAAACTAGGGGAAATAATTAATGTTTAAATTATTTATTGGGTTATTTATATAGGCCCAATAAATAAATAATTAAAGATTAATTATTATGGTTCATTTGGGCTTCTTAATTATTTATTGGGTTGTTTATATAAGCCCAGGAAATAAATAATTAATGTTTATTATTTTGGGCCTTTTGGGTCCAAGGAAAATAATAAATATTTTTCTGGCCCAATAGCTTGGACCTTAGGGTTTTTTCTAGATACGGTCAAGAGGAATTTAGGGTTAGGCCAAACTAATTCTCAGGATAACATCCGGGTGTTTTGAAATCCTGGGGATATGTTTATCAGATATTGAGAGACCTAGTTTAGGCTAACTTATAAACAACTCTTTGGAAAAGAAAAGGCCCTAATTTTTCCCTAGCCACACAAAACTCCCGTCTCTCTCTGCTCTCTCTCACGTCTTCCTCCTCTGTGATTTCTCCTTGGACTTTGCTAACCAATAGCAAGAGAACCAAGGAGATTTGAGACCATTCTTCTTCTCTGTTGTGTTCACCGACTAGAGGTTAGGCTGAGGAATATCCCGAAGGCTGGAGAGCTAAGCGTTAATGCAAACAAGGCGAAGTAGAAGGCTAGCGGGTGTTCAACCGGAACTCCTTCAAGTGTGCAAAGCGAGGCGATTCCAGCCGTTCAATCTGTTCCTACGCAACCTAGGAGGGTTAAGGAACGCAAAGGTATGATCTTCATGCTTCCGCATGGCTTTTAAGGCCTGGTTTTATTCTTCTCTGTGAAATTGTTAACGCTACAGTGCATGCCCCTGTTTTCACGTTTCCATCAAATTGGTATCAGAGCTTCTGGTTTTGATCAATATAGGGAGCATGGTAGTTAATAAAATGGAGAAGATGATTATACCTGTGATCCTTCGCTATTTTTGTATGGGATAGATGGTTTTGTAAGCTTCACCGTTGAAGCATAGGAGCCCTCTGTAAATTTTTTTTGGCTTTCAAGTTTAATCGTGTAAACCCAATTTAAATGGGTATGGGCGGTTGTGTGTTTTGGTTTGGATGTTTTTTGTAAGTAAAAATGTCCAAAGAAGCCAAAGAAGGCTGAAAAAATGAAGCGGAAGAGTTTCTACAATTACGCGCGAGAAAGAAGAAAAACGAAGCGATACAACTATTCCTAAGCCAATTGAGTCGAGCCAAGCGCTGCCGAAATTGGGTCAAGAGCCGATCGGCCGATGAGCCGCGGAAGTCGAGCCAATTCCTTTGATTTGAGCCGAATTCAATTGCAAAATTTGCAATTGAATTTCATTTGGCTTTCGGGTTCTTGCGCAGGTCAGAGGAGAACCGACCGGGGCAACACGCGGGTTGAAGCGCGGGTCGGCAGTAGAGGAGAACCGGGAGCGGGTCGCGGGCGCGGGCGAAGTCCACGGGTCGTGGCTGGCGTGCGATCTGGTGCGGCTGCGATGGACCGCAGGCCATTCTGGCGCGGATCCTGTGCGGGCTGGTGCGATGGACCGCCGACCATTTTTGGGCAATTTTTTTAATTTTTTTCCTTTTTTGTTTTGGGTCCCATACCAGTCGAAGTTAATATTTTTGCAATATTTATATTCTTGGAATATATTTGCATGAAAAATATTAGTAAGGGATTTTAGGATTAAACAAGGTAATTAATTAATTAATTAATGTGTTTAATTCTATTATTTGGGCACTTAGGTTTAAAAAATAGAAAAGCATGAAAACGTTTATTGTTTTCTAGCATGTCGTTATTTTTATGTACCTATGTGTGCTTTTTCTCAAAGACCAAAGTCTTTGGGAACTTTTTTTTTACAAGGAAAAATATTTTTCTTCAAAAATTAAATGGTTATTTTAATTGGTACAAAAATTAATCCTTGAATATTTTCTCAAAGGATTTCATCCTTGACATAGAAAATATATTTGATTTAGATATTTTTGTAAATTAAAATGGAGAGCCATTTTGTTTTGTTTTGGACTACAAAAATGATTTTGTCAAATAAGCTTGAGACCAAAGTCTCTAGAAAGTTTTAATTGGAAAATTTTTGAAATCATTAAGTTTTAACTTAAATAAAATTAGTCCATGGAGGAAATCTCTCAAAGGATATAAGCCTTGACATAGAGATTTTATTGGACTTAAATATTTTATTTTTGAGTTAAGAAAAACTTAATGGAAATTTCAAAAGGATATTTTTCAGAAAAACTTTATTTTAAAATACTAAGTGAGGAATTGGTCTCAGTTCAAGAGGATTTTATTTTATTTTATTTTATTTTATTTTATTTTATTCAGGATGTCTAATTTCTTATTAGACTGGAATAAAATAAATAAATAAAATAAAATAGGAGTTGAGAGAAATTAATTATCTAGTTTAATTGGTTAATTAATTATTCAGGGCCTAGGTCCAGTATGAATAATTAGGAAATTAGCCTGGGCTTAAACTAGGGGAAATAATTAATGTTTAAATATTTATTGGGTTATTTATATAAGTCCAAGAAATAAATACTTAAAGAATAATTATTATGGTTCATTTGGGCTCATTAATTATTTATTGAGTTGTTTAATAAGCCCAGGAAATAAATAATTAATGTTTATTATTTTGGGCCTTTTGGGTCCAAGAGAAATAATAAATATTATTTCGGCCCAATAGTTTGGACCGTAGGGTTTTTTCCAGATACGGTTAAGAAGAGTTTAGGGTTAAGCCAAACTTATTCTGAAGATAACATCCGGGTGTTTGAAATTTGATATCCCGGGGATATGTTTATCAGATAATGAAAGACCTAGTTTTGGCTGACCAATAAACAAGTCTCTGGTAGAATGAAAACCCTAATCTCCCTAACACAACTAAGACTCACGTCTCTCTCTCTGAGACTCACGTCCCTCTCTCTCTTGCTCACGCCTCCCTCTTCTCTGGTTTCTTCTTGTTTTTTTGCTAATCAATAGCAAGAGAACCAAGGAGATTTGAGACCATTCTTCTTCTCTATTGTGTTCACCGACTAGAGGATAGGCAGAGGAATATTCTCAGAGCTGAAAGGCTTGGCGTTAATGCAAACAAGACGAAGTAGGAGGCTAGCAGGTTTTCAATCGGAAGCTTCTTCAAGTGGGCAAGGTGGAGCGATTCCCATCGTTCAATCCACTTCTACTCAACCTAGAAGGCTTAAGAAGCACAAAGGTATGATCTTCATGCTTCCGTGCGGCCTTTAAGGCTTGCAATTTTTTTTTCCTCTGTTTTTACCGTCACTGCATGCTTATTCTGTTTTCCCGTCCCTCAATGTGGTATCAAAGCCAAGTTCTTTGATCAATTTAGGGAGCATGGTAGTTAATAAAAATGGAGAAGATTATTATACCTGTGATCTTTCGCAGTTTTGGTATAGGATAGCATCTCTGTGAGCTTCACCGTTGAAGCATAGGACTTTCTGTAAAATTTTTGGCTTCAATGTTTTGATCATCTAAAACCAATTTAAATAGGTATAAGCGGTTGTGGTTTTGTTTTGGATGAGTTTTTGTAAGTAAAAATGTCCAAAGAAGCCAAAGAAATAAGTAAAAGTCGAAGAACAGAGGCTCTGCAGAAAGTTCGCGCGAAAGAAAAAAAACGAAGAAGAAAGGAACTATTCCTAAGCCGTTTAAGCCGAGTCGAGCCGCTGCCGAAACTGTGAGAGGAGCCGGTTGCTGTTGAGCCGAGCCGATGGGAGAATTGCTAGCCGATTGCTGATTGCAATTGCAAATTTGCAATTGGCGCGCGGGTCTTCAGCTAGAAACTGGGCTGAGGCGCGGGTCGGCAGCAGAGGGCAAGCGGGCGCGGGTCAACTCCATGGGCTGCAGTGTTGGCGATCCGGTGCGGCGCGGTGCACTGCGGCCAGGTGGACCGCAGGCCATGCGGGCTCGGATCTGGTGCATCGGGTGCACGTAGACCACCAGCTATTTTTGCTTTTTTTAAAATTTTTTTTCTTTTTTGTTTTGGGTCCCATACCAGGTAAAGTTAATATTTTTGCAATTTTTTATATTCTTGGAATATATTTGCATGAAAAATATTAGTAAGGGATTTTATGATTAAACAAGATAATTAATTAATTAATGTGTTTACTTCTATTATTTGGGCACTTAGGTTTAAAAAATAAAAAAGTATGAAAACGTTTACTGTTTTCTAGCATGCTATTTTTTTTATGTACCCATGTGCGCTTTTCCTCAAAGACCAAAGTCTTTGGGAACACTTTTTTGACAAGAAAAATATTTTTCTTCAAAAACTAAATGGTTATTTTAATTTGTACAAAAATTAATCCTTGAATATTTTCTCAAAGGATTTAATCCTTGACATAGAAAATATATTGGATTTAGATATTTTTGTAAATTAAAATGGAGAGCCATTTTGTTTTATTTTGGACTAGAAAAATGATTTTGTCAAATGAACTTGAGACCAAAGTCTCTAGAAAGTTTTAATTGAAAATTTTTTGAAATCATTAAATTTTAACTTAAATAAAATTAGTCCATGGAGAAATCTCTCAAAGGATATAAGCCTTGGCATAGAGATTTTAATGGACTTAGATATTTTATTTTTGAGTTAAGGAAAAAACTTAATGGAAATTTCAAAAGGATATTTTTCAAAAAACTTTTATTTTAAAAGACTAAGTGGGAGAGGGGTTCCAATGGCCCTACGGCTTCCATCACGCTCCTCATTAGAGATCGTGGGTCCCCTCGCATCACCCTGGGAGTGAACCCGTATAGGATGAGGATACCACAAGGATCTAGATCTAATGGAATGATGTAATTAATAACCCGGGGCACGTACTATGATTGGCCAGCCCACATTGGAGGTCATAGTGCGAGGTATGTCCATCGGAAATGAGAGGAAACGGCCATCCCACGATGGAGTTATCCTTTAGATCATTACCTAGAAGGGAAATTAATTTGTGGTGGTTAATAATACACTTAGCTTAGGAAACTGTTAATCTTCTCAAGAAGCTATGTCAGTTTTCCTAAGAGCCAAATTATTTTTAGTGCACAAATTTTATTTTGTTTTCACAAACTAAATTCTTTCTTTTATTTTTCGATTTTTAAAAATGGTGGGAGGTTCTTTTAGTCCATTGGTCGTTATTCTCAGGGAGAATAAGTTAACGGGTCCAAACTATGTGGATTGGAAAAGGAACCTGGACATAATACTCACAGCCGAAGAGTATAAGTATGTCCTTTACGAGACCTGCCTTGTTATCGGGGAAGGTTCCACCGCCGAAGAGCGAGAGGCTGAGAAAACGTGGAAGAAGGTTGACGAAATGGCACGTTGCTATATGTTAGCCTCCATGTCTAATGTACTCCCATCAAAACACGAGCACATGACTTCTGCATATGACATCAGTCAATCATTGGCTACTATGTTCGCAGACAAGAGCCGGCCCGCAAGGTAAAAGGCTCTTTGAACTATTATAAACACTAAGATGACTGAGGGAGCATCAGTCCAAGAGCATATGCTCAAGATGATTGCTGCTTTCGAGGAGGCAGAAATCTTAGGGGCTGTCATTGACCCCGAGAGCCAAGTGGACATGGTTCTCAAATCTCTACTGGGTTCCTTTACTCAGTTCAAGTTGAACTATAACATGAACAAATTGAACATGAGTTTAACTGAACTGATGAAGGAACTCCAGATGGAGGAGCAGGTCATGAAGCTGCAGTCAAAGGCCATGATTGCTAAGGCTTCTTCCTCAAGAACTGGGCCTAAACCTAGAAAGTTCAAGAGGAAGAAAGGGAATGCAGCAGCCTAGCCCAAGAACCAGCCCAAGGACAAACCAAAGAGCAAGTGCTTCAAATATGGGAAGAAGGGACACTGGAAAAAGGAGTGTCCAGATCTTCAAGCCAAGAAAAACCCCACAGGTAATGTTTTCTATCTAGAGTCCATATCAATGGTAAGATCAACTTCCACTTGGATTGCTGATTCAGGAGCCACTGATCATATCTGTAACTCCTTGCAGGGGTTTAGAAAGATAAGAAGACTAAAGAAGGGCGAACATGGGCTTCGAGTGGGTAATGGAGCACAAGTCTGGGCCCTTGCAGTGGGAGAGTTGGATCTTATTTTTTATTGTAATAAGATAGTGATTTTAAAAGATATTTTATATGTACCTAGTTTTCGTCAGAATTTGATTTCAGTTGCAAAACTTATTAGTCAAGGATATTCTGTATCTTTCTATTATGGTATTTCTATCAGTAGAGATGGAGAAATTTTATGTACTGGGCACATGTATGGAAATCTATTCTTTTTAAACCCTATTAACAACCAATCAAATAACGCTCAGTCTGAACCTTTAACTAAGAAGAGAAAGACCAAAATCAATGATTCATACCTTTGGCATCTAAGGTTGGGTCATATTAACTCAACCAGGATTCAGAGGCTAATCCATGATGGGCCTTTGGGCTCATTGAGATTAAAAAGTTGGCCTCAGTGTGAATCCTGCCTGATAGGAAAGATGACCAAAAGGTCATTTACACCAAAGGCAGATAGAGCCAAGGAGGTGTTGAGACTTGTTCACACTGATGTGTGTGGTCCATTGTCTACACCAACTAGAGGAGGTTTTAAGTACTTCATCACTTTCACGGATGATTGTACGAGGTATGGTTACATTTACCTGATGAGTCGCAAGTCTGACTCTTTTGACAAGTTCAAGGAGTTTAAGGCTGAAGTGAAGCATCGGACAGATAAATTATTCAAAACCTTACGATCGAATCGTGGTGGAGAGTACCTCCTAGGTGAATTCAAGAACTACATGGTACATCATGGAATAGTATCCCAGCTCTCTGCGCCGGAAATACCCCAGCAGAACGGAGTAGCTTAGAGAAGGAACAGGACATTGATGGAAATGGTCCAAAGTATGATGTCTCATGCTACTCTTCCAGTGTCCTTTTGGGGATATGCCCTGGAGATAGCGGCATATATTCTGAACTTGGTGCCTTCCAAGTCAGTACCTAGGACTCCCTATAAGATGTGGACTAGGCGTAAGCCAAGTCTGAATCATCTCAGGATTTGGGATTGTCCAGCTTATGTACTAGTCAAGCGAGACAAGTTGGAACTAAGATCAGAATTATGCTATTTTGTTGGCTATTCAAAAGGGACAAAAGAATGTAACTTTTATCATCCTAAGAAGCAGAATGTACTAGTCAGTACCAATGTTAGATACCTGGAAGATGATCAAAATACTTCCACTAAAGGTTCTACGAGGTTGGAACTTGAGGAGAAGTTATCTACGGAATCAATTTCTTCTGACCCGATTATGGGACAAGAAGAGGCACAGCCTCAAGAGCCTATGCAAGTGGAGCCTCGTCGTAGTGGGAGAGTGTCTAGAGTTCCAGATAAATGGTCTGAAGAAGCCTTTGCGCTGGTCTCTGACCATCAGGAACAAGACCCCACTAGATACGAGAAGGCTATTGCTGATGCCGATGCAAATCTTTGGCATGAAGCAATGAAAGCCGAGATTGAGTCTATGTACCTCAATCAGGTTTGGGATCTTGTAGCATCACCTGAAGGGATAAAACCCTTTGGGTGCAAGTGGGTGTACAAGAGAAATAGGGGAGCAGATGAGAATGTGGAAACCTTCAAAGCTAGGCTTGTGGCGAAAGGGTATACTCAGAAAGAAGGTATCAACTATGAGGAAACTTTTTCCCGGTAGCCATGCTTAAATCCATCCGCATCCTCCTTGCCATCGCATGTCACTATGACTACGAAATATGGCAAATGGATGTCAAGAGGCATTCTTAAATGGCCATCTTAGCGAAAACATCTATATGTCCCAACCAGAAGGCTTCATTGCTGAAGGCCAGGAACATATGATTTACAAGCTTAAGAAGTCCATTTATGGACTTTAGCAGGCATAGAGAGTATGGAACATTCGTTTTGATGAGACTGTAAAGTCTTATGGTTTTATTCAAAACAAAGATGAACCATGCATGTACAGAAAACTTGAAAGCATTAATGTGGTTTTTCTTGTCCTGTATGTGGATGACATTCTACTAATTGGAAATTATGTAGGGACATTGTCATCTATAAAGGTTTGGCTGTCTAGTCAATTCAGTATGAAGGACTTGGGAGAAGCCAGCTACATTCTCAGGATTAGGTTTCTTAGAAATAGGAAGCAGAGAATGTTAGGGTTATCCCAAGCAACATACATTGACAAGATGCTGGCCAAGTACAGCATGGACTCATGCAAGGGAGCTCTAATCCCTTGCAGACATGGGTTGTCATTTTCTTCGAAGGACTGTCCTAAGTCTCAAGAAGAAAAGGACAGAATGAGTAGGATTCCCTACGCTTCGGTTGTGGGAAGTCTCATGTACGCCATGCTGTGTACTAGGCCAGATATCTGCTTTGCCGTGGGCTTAGTTAGCAGATATCAGTCAAACCTAAGGGAGGTTCATTGGCAAGCTGTAAAACATATTCTCAAGTACCTCAAGGGAACGAGAGATTATATGCTGGTTTATAGGGCTAATGATTTGATTCCTACAGGATACACAGACTCAGACTTCCAGGCGGATAAGGATGAGAGAAAATCCACTAGTGGATATTCTTCACCTTGTCTGGTGGAGCAATTTCATGGAGGAGTATTAAGCAGTCTTGTATTGCTGACTCAACCATGGAAGCTGAGTATGTGGCAGCTTCAGAGGCATCCAAGGAACCAGTTTGGCTCCGGAAGTTCCTTTAAGAACTTGGAGTCGTACCACATATGGAAAGGCCGATTGTGATGTATTGCGATAACACTGGAGTAGTATCACAATCTAAGGAACCTCGGAACCACAAGAAGAGGAAACACATCAAGAGGAAATACCACCTGATCCGAGATTTCATCTAGAGACGGGAAGTCATAGTGGAACATATTGCCTCAGAAAATAATCTAGCAGATCCATTCACTAAACATTTGGCTGAAAGAGTCTTCAAGAGACACTTAGACGCCATAGGGGTGGGCACCTATAGACTTACCTAGTCTTAGAGTGCAAGTGGGAGATTGTTGGATTGTATGCCCTCTTAGACTAGGTTTCTGATGTAAAATCGAATATTTTAATAAAAGAATTTATTTTCAGAAATTGTTTGTGAATTTACTTTTTGTTTGTGCACAATTTTCGTTTGGAACAGACCCATTGTGTTTAAATAAGTGGTCCATGCGAATGGTGGTCTTTCACAGTAAGGTATGGATCACGGGTTATTTAATACATAAACATTTATTCTTAACCTATTGATGAGACTGGGAATCTCATCATGTTTAGGTTATTATGTTATGAATTTCAAATGGGAAATGGCTTACCTTTAGCCAGTGAGTAGTCCACTCACTTCATGACATAAACATATTTCGAATACGTAGGATAGAACCTGTAGTAGTGGTTTCTAAAAGTACTATATGATAGAAACCTAGACTACTACCGCTACAGTGTGGACTAGTACTCTACGACTTGAGTATGAGTTGGTGGTCTGACGAAGCTGGAAGTATATACTTTGATTTGCTATAGTTGAGGTTCTATCGTAGGGCCAATATACTTGCATGTTAGGTATGCGTGACTAATTAGTTAAGACAGACTTGTACAAGATAGTTTCTGCACTATATCGCCCCTTGTGGTTGTCCGAATGGTCTAAAATGTCCAGGGCCCTTGGAAACATGACTTGGATGTTTGCTTTAGGGTAGCTCCCTTGGAAAGCGGAAACACTTCAGGAAGTCATGGACCATTGGACTAGAAGCCTAAGGATGGTAGATGCCATTTAGAGGGGTGTTAGTACACTTCTTCTTCTCTAAATGTACGGCGATGTGTAGAGGGGTATTTTAGTCATTTCACCTTTAGGTCAGAGACTTTGCTAATGCAGCATTGTCCTTGGGGTCAATGTTTCCTTATGGTGATATTAAGAAATATTTAAAATGCAAAATACAGCTATTTATATAGTAGGGGTATTTTGGTCATTTTAGCAGTAAGGCGATGTGTCTTTTTGGTCCTCGGAATAGCCCATAATTCCTAACTAATTTTGGGTTGAGGAATTGGTCTCAATTCAAGAGGATTTTATTTTATTTTATTTTATTTTATTTTATTCAGGATGTCTAATTTCTTATTAGACTGGAATAAAATAAATAAATAAAATAAAATAGGAGTTGAGAGAAATTAATTATCTAGTTTAATTGGTTAATTAATTATTCAGGGCCTAGGTCCAGTATAAATAATTAGGAAATTAACATGGGCTTAAATTAGGGGAAATAATTAATGTTTAATTATTTATTGGGTTATTTATATAAGTCCAAGAAATAAATAATTAAAGAATAATTATTATGGTTCATTTGGGCTCATTAATTATTTATTGAGTTGTTTATATAAGCCCAGGAAATAAATAATTAATGTTTATTATTTTGGACCTTTTGGGTCCAAGAGAAATAATAAATATTATTTCGGCCCAATAGTTTGGACCGTAGGGTTTTTTCCAGATACGGTTAAGAAGAGTTTAGGGTTAAGCCAAACTTATGCTCAAGAAAACATCCGGGTGTTTGAAATTTGATATCCCGGGGATATGTTTATCAGATAATGAAAGACCTAGTTTTGGCTGACCAATAAACAAGTCTCTGGTAGAATGAAAAACCCTAATCTCCTTAACACAACTAAGACTCACGTCTCTCTCTCTAAGACTCATGTCCCTCTCTCTCTTGCTCACGCCTCCCTCTTCTCTGGTTTCTTCTTGTTTCTTTGCTAATCAATAGCAAGAGAACCAAGGATATTTGAGACCGTTCTTCTTCTCTGTTGTGTTCACCGACTAGAGGATAGGCAGAGGAATATTCTGAGAGCTGAAAGGCTTGGCGTTAATGCAAACAAGGTGAAGTAGGAGGCTAGCGGGTTTTCAACCGGAAGCTTCTTCAAGTGGGCAAGGCGAAGCGATTCCCATCATTCAATCCACTTCTACTCAACCTAGAAGGCTTAAAGAGCACAAAGGTATGATCTTCACGCTTCCGTGCGGTCTTTAAGGCTTGCGATTTTTTTTCCTCTGTTTTCCCGTCCCTTAAAATTAATTTCTATAACATATATACTTAAAGCGGCAATCTCACTGTCCTTCTTCTTCTTTACTTCCAAATAGAGCTTGCAATTTCTTAACCAATGTCCTTGTTCTCCACAATGGTGGCAACCTCTCTCCTTTAGTGTCTTGGCCTTAGGTTTGGGTGTGAACTTGGACTTAGCCTTGTTCTTGCCCTTACTGGCCATGACTTTACCCTTTTGGTTGTTTCTTTTTCCTTTCCCTTTTTGAACCATTAGAACACTAGGAGTATTCTTCTTAATGTTCAATTTAGCTTGTTTTAGCATCCCATACAATTCAGTAATGGATTTCTCCATATGATGTATGTTAAAATTCATGACGAACTGGTCATACTCAGTTGGTAATGCACCTAAGATCAAATCTGTGGCCATGTCATATTAATAGGAACACCAAGCTTTTCAAGATGATTAAGATAACCCTTTATTTTAAGGACATGAGCACTTACCGAGGTACCAGAAACCATCTTACATGCATTTAACGCCTTAGAGTTTCAAATCTCTTTTGTCATGCTTGCTCTTGGAATATTTCCTTGAGATGCACAATCATGTCATATGCCTCTACTTCTTCAAACTATTTTTGAAGTTCAAAGTTCATGGTTGCTAGCATGAGGCAAGTAACATTGTTGGAGTCATCTTTGTGCTTACTATAAGTATCTTTTTCAACTTTTAGGGCGTTATTAGCTGGAGCAGGGGGAATAGGATTTTCAAGAAGAAAGAGCTTTTTTTTCTTACTTAAGAACGATTCTTAAGTTACGTTGTGCCCAATCAAGAAAATTAGTCCCACTAAGCTTGTCTTTCTCGAGCACAGATCGCAATAAGTTATTCCAACTGTTTGTTGCCATTATCTACATACAAAATATGCAAAGTAATTAATTTTGAAGCCTTAATGAAAAGCTCCCACTAAAAGCATTTAAACTTTTAAAACTTCAACATTTTGATATTTCTTAGTGGGTAAATTTTTTTTAAAAATATATTTTTTTAATCATAAATAAGTTTTGGCTTTAATCTTATAATTAAATAAAACTCAAATTTTAAATGAGATAGGCATCAAATGTCCTGGCTAAAAATCTTATATAATGCCCTAGGCCCAAAACCATTTTGATACCCCAGTTAAGTCAAACCATATCAAACATATGGAAAACTATTTTCCATCTTATCTCGATTAGATAATCAAAAGCATCCTACTTTGGCATGAATGACCATATGATGATCTAAGTAATAACAAGTGTTTGATTTTGGAAGGCATTTAAAACTTAATTTTTTTTTATAAATAAAAATTTGATTGTAGTAAGCATGAAATAAACATATTAAATATGCATGCAAGACATAAATAAAAGTGACATAGCATGGCCCATAACCTATATTGATCATCACGAGCAAAGTGAAGATCAAGGTGGTTAATCTAGGTATATGAACTCCTTGAACATTCTCTAATGCCTTGAGCATACTCCTCCTTAGTTGTAAATGTAGGTCGCCGTCTTCTTTTACATTAGATAGTAAAATTAAAATAATTCATATTTTAGAAAAGCAATAAAATTTTACGACAATGAAAAATAACACACAAGCCTTATTTAAAAATTACAACTCAAAACAACTAAAAAGAAACCTGCCAATCACATTAGGGTAAAACGGGCAATGCTATGCACTATTTAGAATAATCCACAACTACAATCAAAATACACTAACAAATAACACACAACGAACAGTTAGTTGGAGTTCTAAGAGGTAGCGTCCCTGGCGGAGGTCCAAGGGGCAGCACCCCTGAAAGGAAAAACGATTTTTCCTTTTCTCATTGAATAAGATTTCGCCTTCCAATTCTCGAATATTAATCAAATTAACATTCAGGCCCCTTATCAACCATCGCCATGAATTTTCATATTACAGACAATCTGCGTTCCCTTTTAACCATATTGATACAAATAATAAATTATCAAGGTAGATTAATACAAACAATTTATAATATAGAACGACAAATAGCATGCTTACGATACCATATCATATTAAAACAGATAATTTATAGACAATCTGCAAATAATCTGATCTGATCAAATAATTAAGACGCGCATATTAAACCTAATTCAGGCAGTCCGCATGCTAAGTATTCTAATTATAATCATGTGAACATGCTGATATACACCATTTAAATTCACATATATATCATACATATATTCAACAATACGATTAACACAGATAAATCAACCTAATGATTTAGCAAGTTGCTCTGATACCACTATTAGGATTCGTGGACTCCTAAATGTGGAAAACATCCACAAATCCCTTCTGAGGACCCAAGCCAAACGATTAAGATGATTTAGGGATTACAGAAGTATCTCTATTTGGCATAATCATGATCCTTGGATTCTAGTTTTGTTGTCGTACGTGTAACTCGAACGATCACCAAACGCTGCAATGTATGAACGCCCTCTATCGAATACACACATTGAACTAACTCGTTACCCTGGGAGTGTTAGCACCTAGGGTTTGAGAGGCTTGAATTTTTCTGGTGAATGGAGGCACGAATGGTAACAGAGAGCACATTTGAGAAGACAGCTAGGGTATTCTTTTAAAACCACCCAAACCTCTTGAAGTCAAACTCTAATAATATATTATCATATTTTATTTTAAATTCAAATTAAATTAAAACAGATATGATAAGATTTACCATTACTCGGTAATTTAACTAATTAATTTATCGAGTCAGATTCTTACAATCTAAACATCATTCAGATACATCGAATGTGGATATATTTCCAGATTCATTGTTCCTAGTCAATTTTCTAGGTTCAATTAACTTAGACATATTTCCAAATTCATCGAACCTAGTTACCAGAAAAATAGCCTAACCAGTTCACTTATTGTATGACTCTATAGGTTTATTTAACACTAGCAGTGTGCCCAAATCACATTTAAATGGTCCACAAGTTATAAGCGATTTCTAGCAAAACATTATAACTATCCATGTTAAATGAAGATCAGTAATCTCTTTGAACCAAATTATAACTTTATATTTAGTCATTTTGTCACACGATATCAAGATTAAGTATAAAGTACGGAGCATGTCATCCTTATTAAGCTTAATCAATTATTTCTTGATCTCATAGTAGAGACTGTTCAAACAAATTATATCAATATCGCATATTAATATATTTGAGCACGGTTATATATTTTAACAGTCTAACTTATCAAATGGTCCATAGATATCTCTCCCATAATTGAGAGGGATAAATTCATTCACTATCAATCATATTCCTCTTCCTGATTTATTCTATATTGAACAACAGTTTACTTTATTATCTGATTAAAGACAACTTTAGACAAGATCAAAATATAAAATTTATCAAGTAGGAAACTATGATGAATTCAGGTCGAAGGACTTTTAATATCATTACGACTAGAAAGTACTTATGACATATTCCATGAAGTACTCTCACAGTGGGTTATGTCCAATACAATGTTCTCTAACATTTATTTATGTTTTGACTTGATATCACATATATTCGTGACCAGTAAAATATATCCATCAAGTCACAAACATACTAATTTTAATTTATTATTATTTCAATAATAATAATAATCGATCAGAGACAGTTTAAGGATAGTCATTGTATTGCTTATAGGGTTTTACTATCCAGTCACATATTTGATGATCACAAAATTAAATGCACTATTCATGGAAAAATGTCTCGTATTATTACATAATACATAACGACAATAGTATAAGTACAAATTGATTCTAGGGCATATCCCTAACAGTCACTTAGGCCTCAAATAATTTTAATACCCTTAACCTTAGAGGTTAAAAAAAAAAAGTGTTCCATCACCATTTAATAGCTTTCTACGGCAATCAACTATTTCATTAAGCAAAGGACTCCTCAATTTACCCAAATGGCCACACAAAACTTTAATTACCATGCAAAACCTATTTACCATAGAAAAACCTAATTCTTATACATAATCACAAATCATCTTATGTTGTAACATACGCAAGTTGCAAGAAGTCACATGATTATATTAAGTATAACAACAAATTAGGCAACAAAAATAATTTTGCAAGTATTAAAATTTCCTTTAGTATTTCTTTAACAAAAAGTGACTATTTTAGGGTTTCATTACTCAAAATCGTATAACTTAATTCCGACCATAAAAACTCCAATAAAAATATTTTTAATCAAAATAAGCATCTCATACAATTAAAATAAGTTGAATTTCAACCTATTTATAGACAAATTTTCATGCAAACTCCCTTTTCAGTTAAAAATTAAAACTTGACTCAACGATAAAATAGAGATCATAAAGATCACCCTAATTTCCTAAGCAAAGAACTTAGCATTTTGATAAAACATTCAAGTTTGTTACCTTGATATGTAAGATTAATTTTCATACAATTTCCTCCTCAATATTCCATTTAGAAGTGGGTCAAATAATTTTTACAAATTCACTGCCGGAATAATACCCAATTCAAGCAGCCTTGTGCAACCATTTGAAAAAATTCATTTCTATCAATTTACAAATGATTTTTCAGTTATTCTTGTTCTTAAATTTTTGAAACATCTTGAAGTTTGTACATTAAAAATTCCATGGTTAAATTCAAATGTGAAAGGTATTTTTCCAAGGGTTTAAATTGGCAACAAAGACATTATTTTTTGGCAGAATGCAGAGCCAACATGTAAAAATCATAAAGGTTTGTTTCTTCCATTTTTTTCATGGAAATACCACATAAATACAATCGCAAAATATCATATATCACTCAAAAAATGAAACTCTAGCAAAGAGTACTCAATTTTCATACACAAATTTGAGAACCATTTCGAGTTATCAACGGTCAAACAACACTCTATTTTGTTCACATCATTATCACACTTAATACTGATATCAAATCATGTAATTTGCTTACATAAGTTTGCACACATTGTAGTACGTAACATCACATGATTCACCCCAGTATTCACACAAAATCGTAATGGATATTGCATTATATATTAACATACATTTTCTTGACAGATTACACTCTTCTGGGTATGCATGTATAATAAAGGGAAATTTTTCTTCTTTATGCAAAGGACTTCAACTACACATAATATAACATGTCTCTACCATAAATACACCATCCCTTCATTAACATTTCACCAAAAATGGCATAAAAATCATGTTTCCCAAAGCTAGGCAGAATGCATCATTTTCGGTTTACGTTATGTAATAGATGGAAAAAATGACTCCTTTACCCAAAAGATATCTCCTACACATAGAATTGAATTTCTTAATCAAATCCACAACATTGTTTCATCACCATTGTAAGCAAATATGTCATTTTTTTTTTTTTACAGAAATCTAAAGCTGAACAGAAGGCTTGTACTTTCGGAATGCAGTTCAAAGAGATTAAAAAAATGTTATTTGAAGATTGCCTTTTGGAGTGTGATAATCCACAAGAGAAAAAAAAATGGGGGCTTTATGTCTCAAGATTTCAACTTTCTCTTTGAGTTTTCGTAGAGGAAAACAAAAGGGACAAATGAGAGCTGCGCTTTGTTTTGAAGAAGAAAGGTAATGAAAGGAAGCTTGGGAGATTACCTTAGGGTCTTTGTTCAACCTTCAAACCAGAAAATGGTAGCTCTCTAAACACCAAATGAAGAATATTTTCTTGAAGTGTGAAGAAGAAAAGACCAAGTGACATGCGTGCAAGGTGTTCGGCCAAGAAGGAAACACAAGAAGAAGTGATTTCCACTTGGGAGCAAATTAGTCAGCCAGCCTACTAGGGATGAGAAGAGTGTTTTCCTCTTGGAAAAGAAAAGAGAAAATAAGAAATAGTGGGAAGAGGCTACCGGTTGGGTGGGTGGGGTAATGGGGAAAAATAGTTTATATATTAGGGTTGTTCTTGATTCAATAGTTGATCTATATTTGTTTGAATTCAACAAAAATTCAAAGGTTGGGATTTTAGAGGTTTCAATTGATCAAAATAATTTATAAGTCTTGATTTCTTGGTCTAAATTATTCAATTGGATCAAGTCAATACGTTATAAATGTGGTCAAAATAATTTGTCAAGTAATCAAAATAGTTTTAGCCTTGAATTTGACCAAGAATTTTAATTGGTTAAAAATCAAAATAGTTTTGAAATAAAATTTGAATGTTCAAGGAATCATTTTGATAATAATGATTTTATTACAATGATTGTAATAAAATAATATTATTAGAATGATTGTAATAATATTATTTTAGACACATTATAGTAATTATGTGTTAATAAACCAATTACCACATACCTACCAAATAGCTACATTAATAGTCACATTTTCTTCATTTTATTCCTTTAAGAAATCTCATATAGGATTTAAACAAAATAGACACACAAATAATTTAATTAATTAATAAAATGAAATTAATTATCTAATTTTTTTCTTCTGGTTAAATTTATAAAATATTACAATATATAATAAAAATATTTATTCCATTCTAGTTGGTCCCATAACCTCACTGGGATATACATAGCTCTGACATTGACGAAAAAAATTTTAATGCATCCACTGTCCCACATCATTTTTGTATACGTGGTGCAACTAGCAATTCTCATTAGTCTAAGTTAGTATGCTATCTACGTGGAATAACAGTCAACAAATGAAGAAAAATAAAATCTAACAAATAATGTCCCAAAGCATTGAACAGCCACCTGCGAGATTGAAAGAGACGAACATCCACTGCCTTCAGCACCATCACCACCAACATGAACTTGTTGAAATTCGTGGACTCCTAAATACAAAAAATATTTACAAATTAAGGACTCAGGCTAAATAATCAGGTCGATTAAGAATTTTTTTAGAATTACCTCTATGTTGTTGGAAATACTACTTCTGCCTTTAGATTATTCAGGCATATGTGCACAATGGATTATCACCAGACGCTGCAATGCACAAACGTCCTCTATTAGTTCACACAATGAATGACTCCAAGAAACTAGAAGTACCAGCACCTATGGTTTCCACGAGGTTTTTATTTCTATAGAGATTTGTTTTCCTACTAAAAAGATGAAGTCACGTATTCTCTTTTAGACGGATAGGGTTTTAATTTTATAAAACTACACGGGCTTTTTGAGTCAACATGTCACAAGATCTTATTATTGAAGGTGTGGAAAGCGGGAAACATGGAGCACGTAGCAGAAGCAAACATAAAAAAACTGGAAAAACACAAGAACAGGGATTCCATGACAGGGCCAAAGCAGGCTCTGGCTGTCCTAGTCAGCACCGGTTGCGCCTTGTCCCAATCCCGAGATTTTAAAATTTTTACCTCTTCTTCTGATTCTCAAAGGTGGTTGGATCGGAACGTGCACAATCGAAGTAGGTGTGCTGGTGGAAGACTCTGGTGCGATTCTTGCAAGCCTCCTACTCCGCCTTTACATGTATGTGAACGCCGAACTCTCGATCTTCCAGTATATAGTCTGCCTAACTACCGTTTGGTGAACAACTAACAGGCTAGAAAATTTTTCTGGAGAGAGAGGGAGAGAGACGTTTGGCTCTTCCACAGAGAAGAAGCCATCTCTCTTATGTGTCTGATTTACAACAGCGTTGTTTCTAATCCTTCTGTTTAACCTACATAAAAAACCCTAAGTTAAATTGGGTTGGGTCATTGGACTCTTAGTTTAACCTATTGGACTTAATTAATTATTCTAGTTAGAACCAACTCAATGGCCCAACAAATAATTAATTTCTCAACCCAAATAAATCAGTCCAATTAAATAAGCCTAAATCAGTTTAGTCCCAAGTTAATTCCTAATTATTCAAACTGGGCCAAAGCCCTGAATAATTAATTAACCCACTAAATTAATTTAATTAATTCTGTCTCCATAGACCTTTCTTTTATTCTAACCCAATAATTAAATCAGACTATTTAAATAAAATAAATTTAATTTAATTTAAGATCAATTCCTTAGCCCATATTTAATTAGGACTTACGGTCTATACTGAGACCAAAAGACACACCACCTTGGCTACTAAAATGACCAAAATACCCTTGCCATATAAATAACTGTATTTTGCATTTTAAATATTTCATACTATCACCATAAGGAAATATTAACCCCAAGGACAGTGCTGCATTAGCAAAGTCTCCGACCTACAGGTGTAATGACTAAAATACCCCTCTATACATCGCCGTACATTCAGAGAGGAAAAAGTGTACTAACACCTCTCTAAATGACATCTACCATGCTTAGGCCTCTAGTCTAATGATCCACGACTTCTTGGATTGTTTTCACTTTCCAAGGGAGCTACCATATAGCAAATATCCAAGTCATGTTTCCCAGGGCCCTGGATATTCAGATCATTCAGACAACCACAAGGGACGATATAGTATAGAAACTATCTTGTACAAGTCTGTCTTAACTAACTAGTCACGCATACCCAACATGCAAGTATATTAGTCCTACTATAGAACCTCAACTATAGCATATCAAAGCATATGCTTCCAGCTTTGTCAGACCACCAACTCATACTCAAGTCGTAGAGTACTAGTCTACGTTGTAGCAGTAGTAGTCTAGGTTTCTACCATATAGTACTTTTAGAAACCACTACTACAGATCCTGTTCTACGTATTCGAAATACGCTTATTTCATGAAGTGAGTGGACTACTCACTGGCTAAAAGTAAGCCATTCTCCATTTAGAATTCACAACATAATAACCTAAACATGGTGAAATTTTCATTCTCATCAATCGGTTAAGAACAAAAGTTTATGTGCTAAGTAACCCATGATACATATCTTACTGTGAAAGACCTCTATTCACATAGACCACTTACTTAAACACAATGGGTTTTTTCCAAACGTAATTGTGCACAAATAAAATTGTAAATTCATAAATAATTTCTGAAAATAAATTCTTTTATTAAAACATTCGATTTTTACATCAGAAACCTAGTCCAAGAGGGCATACATCCCAACAATCTCCCACTTGCACTCTAAGATTAAGTAAGTCTGTAGGTGCCCACCCCTATGGCGTCTAAGTGTCTCTTAAAGACTCTCTCAGCCAAAAGCTTCGTGAATGGATCAGCTAGATTGTTCTCGAAGGCAATCTGTTCCACCACGACTTCCCATCTTCGGATGAAATCTCGGATCAGATGGTACTTCCTCTCGATATGCTTCCCCTTCTTGTGGTTCCTGGGTTCTTTTGATTGTGATACTGCTCCAGTGTTGTCGCAATACATCACAATCGGCCTGTCCATGTGTGGCACGACTCCAAGTTCTCAAAGGAACTTCCAGAGCCAGACTGCTTCCTTGGATGCCTCCTAAGCTGCCACATACTCAGCTTTCATGATTGAGTCAGCAATGCAAGATTGCTTGATACTCTTCCATGAAATAGCTCCTCCAGACAAGGTGAAGATATATCCACTAGTGGATTTTCTCTCATCCTTTTCTGCCTGGAAGTCTGAGTCTGTGTATCCTGTAAGAACCAAGTCATTAGCCCTGTAAACCAGCATATAATCTCTCGTTCCCTTTAGGTACTTGAATATATGCTTTACAGCTTGCCAATGAACCTTCCTAGGGTTTGACTAATATCTGCTAACCAAGCCTACGGCAAAGCAGATATCTAGCCTAGTATACAACATGGCGTACATGAGACTTTTCACAGTCGAAACATAGGGAATCCTACTCATTCTGTCATTTTCTTCTCGGTACTTAGGACAATCCCTTGAAGAAAGTGACAACCCATGTTTGCAAGGAATTAGAGCTCCCTTGCATGAGTCCATACTGTACCTGGCCAGCATCTAGTCAATGTATGCAGTTTGGGATAATCCTAACATTCTCTGCTTCCTATTTCTAAGAAGTCTAATCTCGAGAATGTAGCTGTCTTCTCCCAAGTCCTTCATACTGAATTGACTAGACAGTCAAATCTTTGTAGATAACAATGACCCTACATCATTTCCAATGAGTAGAATGTCATCCACATACAAGACAAGAAAAATCACATTAATGCCTTCAAGTTTCCTGTACACGTATGGTTCATCTTCGTTTTGAACAAAACCAGAAGACTTTACAGTCCCATCAAAATGAATGTTCCATGCCCTTGATGCCTGCTTAAGTCTATAAATGGACTTCTTAAGCTTGCAAACCATATGCTCTTGGCCTTTAGCAATAAAGCCTTCTGGTTGGGACATATAGATGTCTTCACTAAGATGGCCATTTAAAAATGTCGTCTTGACATCCATTTGCCATATTTGGTAGTCATAATGACATGTAATAACAAGGAGGATACAGATGGACTTAAGTATAGCCACCAGGGAAAAGGTTTCCTCATAGTCGATTCCCTCTTTCTGAGTATACCCTTTCGCCACAAGCCTAGCTTTGAAGGTTTCCACCTTCCTATCTATTCCCCTCTTTCTCTTATATACCCACTTACACCCTATGGGTTTTATCCTTTCAAGTGAAGCTACAAGATCCCAAACCTGATTGAGATACATAGACTCAATCTCGGCTTTCATTGCTTCATGCCACAGATTTGCATCGGCATCAGCAATAGCCTCCTCGTATCTAGTGGAGTCTTGTTCTTGATAGTTAGAGACCAGCTCGAAAGCTTCTCCAGTCCATCTCTTTGGAACCCTAGACACTCTCCTACTACGATGAAGCTCCATATGTACAAGCTCTTGAGGTTGTGCCTCTTCTTGTTCTACAATCGGGTCAGAAGAAATTGCTTCCGAAGATAACTTCTCCTCTAGTTCCAACCTAATTGAACCTTTTGTGGAAGTACTTTGATCATCTTCCAAGTATCTAGCATTAGTACTAACTAGTACTTTCTGCTCCTTAGGATGATAAGAGTAACCACCCTTTGTCCCTTTTAGATACCCAACAAAATAATATAATTCTGACCTTAGTTCTAACTTGTCTCCCTTGACCAGTACATAAGTTGGACAACCCTATATCTTGAGATGATTCAGACTTGGCTTACGCCCAGTCCATATCTCATAGAGAGTCCTAGGTACTGACTTAGAAGATACCAAGTTCAGAATGTATGTCGCTGTTTCTAGGGCATATCCCCAAAAAGACATTGAAAGAGTAGCATGAGACATCATGCTTCGGACCATTTCCATCAATGTCCTGCTCCTTTTCTCAGCCACTCCGTTCTGCTGGGGTGTCCCTGGCACAGAGAGTTGGGATACTATCCCATGATGTACCATGTAATTCTTGAATTCACCAAGGAGGTGCTCTCCACCATAATCTGATCGTAAGGTCTTGATCAATTTACCTGTCTGACACTCCACTTTAGCCTTAAACTTTTTGAACTTGTCAAAAGAGTCAGACTTGTGTCTCATCAGGTAAACGTATCCAAACCTTGTACAATCATCCGTGAAAGTGATGAAGTACTCAAAATCTCCTACAGTTGGTGTAGACAAAGGACCACACATATTAGTGTGAACAAGACTCAATACCTCCTTGGCTCTATCCGCCTTAGGGGCAAACGACCTTTTGGTCATCTTTCCCATCAGACAGGACTCATATTGAGGCCAATTTTTGAATCTTAATGAGCCCAAAGGCACATCATGGATCAACCTCTGAATCCTAGTTAAGTTGATATGACCCAACCTTAGATGCCAAAGATACGAGTCATTGACATTGGTTTTTCTCTTCCTTGTTAAAGGTTCAGATTGAGCGTTATTTAATTGATTGTTAATAGGGTTTAAGAAAAATAAATTTCCATACATGTGCCCAGTACATAGAATTTCTCCATCTCTACTGATAGAAATACCAGAATGGAAAGATACAGAATATCTTTGATTTATTAGTTTGCAAATGAAATCAAATTCTATCTAAATCCAAGTACATATAAAATATCTTTCAAAAATACTATTCTATTACAATCAAATACAAGACCCAGCTCTCCTACTGCAAGGGCCCAAACTTGTGCTCCATTTCCCACACGCAGTCCATGTTCTCCCTTCTAGAGTTTCTAATCTTTCTAAACCCCTGCAAGGAGTTACAAATGTGATCATTGGTTCCTGAATCAACAATCCAAGTGAAAGTTGATCCAACCATTGATATAGACTCTAGATAGAAAACATTACTTGTGGGGTTTTTCTTGACTTGAAGATCTGGACACTCATTTTTCCAGTGTCCTTTCAGTCCACACTTGAAGCACTTGCCCTTGGGTTTGTCTTTGGGTTCGGTCTTAGGCTGGACCGCTGCGTTCCCCTTTTTCTTCTTGAACTTTCTGGGCTTGAGCCCAGTTCTAGAAGATGAAGCATTAGCAATCATAGCCTTAGATTATGGCTTCATAACCTTCTCCGCCATCTAGAGCTCCTTCATCAACTCAGTCAAGCCCATGTTCAACTTGTTCATGTTATAGTTTAACTTAAACTGAGTAAAGGAACCTAGTAGAGATTCGAGAACCATGTCCACTTGGCTCTTGGGGTCAATGACAACCCCTAAGATTTCTACCTCCTCGAAAGCAGCAATAATCTTAAACACATGCTCTCTAACTGATGCTCCCTCAGCCATCTTAGTGTTAATGATGGTTCGAAGAGCCTCCTGTCTTGCGAGCCGGCTCTTATCCGCGAACATTGTGGCTAATGATTGGGTTATGTCATACACAGTGGTCATGTGCTCATGTTTGGATTAGATCACATTAGACATAGAGGCCAACATGTAACAACGAGCCATCTCGTCGGCCTTCTTTCATGCCTTCTCAGCCTCACACTCCTCGATGGTGGAACCCTCCTTAATTACAGGGCAGGTTTCATACAGGACATACTTATACTCCTTGGTTATGAGTATTATGTCTAGGTTCCTTTTCCAGTCCACATAGTTTTGTCCCGTTAACTTATTTTCTCGAAGAATAACGGCCAATGGACTAAAAGAACCTCCCACCATTTCTGAAAAATCGAAAAAAAAAAAAGATTCAGTTTATGAAAACAAAACAAATATGTGCATTTTATCCTTATTATCGAAACTGATAATAATCAATTTGGCTCTTAGGAAAACTGACATAGCTTCTTGGGAAGATTAACAGTTTCCTAAGCTAAGTATGTTAACCACCACAAATTAATTTTCCTTCTAGGTAATGATCTAAAAGATAACTCCATCGAGGGGATGGCCGTTTTCTCTTATTTCCTATGGACAAACCTTGCACTATGACCTCCAACGAGGGGCTAGCCTATCATAGTACGTATCTTGGGTTATTAATTACATCTCTCCATTAGATCTAGATCCTTGTGGTATCACCATCCTATACGGGTTCACTCCCGGGTGACGTGAGGGGACCCACGATCTCTAATGAGGAATGTGATGAAAGCCGTGGGGCCGTTGGAACCCCTCTCCCACTTAATCGTTTAAAACAAGGACTTTCTGAAAAATATCCTTTTGAAAATTTCCATTAAGTTTTCCCTTAACTCAAAAATAAAAGGTCTAAATCCATAAAAATCTCTATGTCCAGGCTTATGTCCTTTGAGAGTTTTTCTCATGGACTAATTTTATTTCAGTTAAAAACTTAATGATTTCAAAAATTTTCCAATTAAAACTTTCTAGAGACTTTGGTCTCAAGTTTATTTGACAAAAATAATTTTTCTTGTGTCAAATTAAAACAAAATGGCTTTCTTTTTTTAACCTTACAAAAATATCTAAATCCAATATATTTTTTATGTCAAGGATTAAATGATTTGAGAAAATATCTAAGGATTAATTTTTGTTCAAGTTAAAATTACCATTTAATTTGTAGAAAAATGTTTACCTTGTCAAAAACATTTCCAAAGACTTTGGTCTTTGAGAAAACGTGCACATAGGTACTAAAAATAAATAGCATGCTAAAAAACAGTACATGTTTTCATTCTCTTCTATTTTTTAAACATAAGTGCCCAAATAATAGAATTAAACACATTAATTAATTAATTAATTATCTTGTTTAATCCTAAGATCCCTTACTAATATTTTCATGCAAAAATATTCCTTGAATATTAACTATTGCAACATATTAACTTCGTTTGATATGGACCCCAAAACCAAAAGAAATTACAGGAAAAATTACAAGGAAAAATTTAAAAAAAAAATCCTTGGTCCACTGCACCCGCCACACTGGATCATGCACCTATCTGCACAGTGGTCCACTGCACCCGCTGCACAGAACCAAGAGCCACCAGAAACCAGCATGCGGACCGGCCTTCCAGAGCCAAGCCGGCACTGGTTCCGTTCTGGATACCGGATCCTGCAGCTTTCTTTCTGCGAATTTTCCTTGTTTTTATGCATAGCTTCTGGTATCCATGACTCTTTGATTTCAATCCAAATACAATGAAATCAACCAAAACCAACAACTGCCTATACCCATAAACATTGGGTTTATACGATTTGCTAAGAAAAATAGTAAATTACAATCTCCTATACCTCTACCTGCGAGATTTAACAGAGAATCTATACATACTATAAAACAGCGAAGGATCACAATTTTAATCGCACATATGTGTCCAATTTTATTAATCTAGATGCATGCTCCCTATATTTTCACAAAACCTTCATGCTCCTATACCAATTGAAGGCGTGGAAAGCAGGAAACACGGAGCACGTAGCTGAAGCGAATACAAAAAAATTGGAAAAACACAAGAACAGGGATTCCATGGCAGGGCCGGCGCCAGCTTTGGCTACCCTAGCCGGCATCGGTTACGCCCTGTCCCAATCTCGAGGTTTTAAAATTTTTACCTCTTCTTCTAGTTCTCAAAGGTAGTTGGACCGGAACGTGCACAATCGAGGTAGGTGTGATGGTGGAAACCTCTGGTGCGATTTCTGCAAGCTTCCTACTCCGCCTTTGCATGTATGTGAACGCCGAACTTTCGGTCTTTCAGTATATGGCCTGCCTAACTACTGTTTGGTAAACAACTAACAGGCTAGAAAATTTTTCTGGAGAGAGAGAGAGAGAGAGAAAGAGACGTCTGGCTCTTCCACAGAGAAGAAACCGTCTCTCTTGTGTGTCTGATTTACAACAACGTTGTTTCCAATCCTCCTGTTTAACCTAAATAAAAAACCCTAGGTTAAATTGGACTAGGCCATTGGACTCTTGGTTTAACCTATTGGACTTAATTAATTATTCTAGTTAGAACCAACTCAATGGCCCAACAAATAATTAATTTTCTAGCCCAAATAAACCAATCCAATTAAATAAGCCTAAATCAATTTAGTCCCAGGTGAATCCCTAATTATTCAAATTGGGCTAAAGCCCTAAATAATTAATTAACCCACTAAACTAATTTAATTAATTCTTTCTCCATGGACCTTTATTTTATTCTAACCCAATAATTAAATCAGACTATTTAAATAAAATAAATTTTATTTAATTTAAAATCAATTCTTTAGCCCGTATTTAATTAGGACTCACGATCTATACTGTGGATCAAAAGATACACTGACTTGGCTACTAAAATGATCAAAATACCCTTGCCATATAAATGGTTGTATTTTGCATTTTAAATATTTCCTAACATCACCATAAGGAAAATTGACCCCAAGGATAGTACTGCGTTAGTAAAGTCTCCGACCTACAGGTGTAATGACTAAAATACCCATCTATACATCGTTGTACATTCAGAGAGGAAAAAGTGTACTAACACCTCTCTAACTGACATCTACCATCCTTAGGCCTCTAGTCAAATGATCCATGACTTCCTAAATTGTTTCCGCTTTCCAAGGGAGCTACCATAAAGCAAACATCCAAGTCATGTTTCCCAGGGCCCTGGATATTCAGATCATTCAGACAACCACAAGGGGCGATATAGTATAGAAACTATCATGTACAAGTATGTCTTAACTAACTAGTCACGCATACCCAACATGCAAGTATATTAACCCTACTATAGAACCTCAACTATAGCATATCAAAGCATATGCTTCCAGTTTCGTCAGACCACCAACTCATATTCAAGTCGTAGAATACAAGTCCACGTTGTAGCGGTAGTAGTCTAGGTTTCTACCATCTAGTACTTTTAGAAACCACTACTATATGTCATATTCTACATATTCGAAATACGCTTATGTCATGAAGTTAGTGGACTACTCACTGGCTAAAGGTAAGCCATTCCCCATTTAGAATTTATAACATAATAACCTAAACATGATGAGATTCTCATTCTCATCAATCGGTTAAGAATAAAAGTTTTTGTGCTAAGTAACCCATGATCCATATCTTACTGTGAAAGACCTCTATTTACATGGACCACTTACTTAAACACAATGGGTCTTTTCCAAACGTAATTGTGCACAAATAAAATTGTAAATTTACAAACAATTTCTGAAAATAAATTCTTTTATTAAAACATTCGATTTTTACATCAGAAAAGTAGTCTAAGAGAGCATACATCCCAACAATTATATCTTATTCTAATATCAAATCAAATTCGAAAAATATATGATAATATTCTCAGGTTATCTTGGTAAATTACTAATTAATTTACCAAGTCAGAATGTATGAATCTGGACATCCTCCAGATACATCGAATCTGAACACTTTTTTCTAACACAACGAATGTGAACGTCTTCCTAAATGTAATTAACTTGGATACGTTTCCAGATACATTGAACTTGGATGTCATTTTAGATTCGATGAACTTGAACACATTTCCAAATATATCGAACCTACTCACTAGAAAAATAATCTAACTCGTTCGCTTAATGTATGACACTATAGGTTCATTTAACACTAGCAGTGTGCCCAAATCACATTTACATGGCCCACAAGTTATAATCGATTTCTAATAAGACATTATAACTACTCAAGTTAAATGAAGATCAGTGATCTCTTTGAATAAAATCATAATTTAATATTTATTTTTTTTGTCACACGATATCCCGCAAGGCATAAAGCATGTTATCCTTATTAAGCTTAATCAACCATTTCTTTATCTCATAGTAGATTGTTCAAAAAAAATAATATTAATATATCAAATTGATATATTTGAGTACGGTCATACATTTTAACATTCTAACTTATCAAGAAGTCTATGGACATCTCTCCCAAGAATAAGAGGGACAAATTCCTTCACTATCAATCACATTCCTCTCCCTGATTTATTATATATTCAACAGTAGTCTAATTTTATTATCTGGTTAAAGACAATTTTAGATAAAGTCAAGATATAGAATTTATCAAGTAGGAAATTATGATAAATTCAGGTCGAAGGACTTCTAATATCATTATAGTTAAAAAGTACTTATGACATGTTCCATAAAGTACTCTCACAGTTGGTCATGTCCAATACAATGTTCTTTAACATTTATTTATATTTTGACTTGATATCCCATATATCCATGATCAGTAAAATATAGTCATAAAGTCAGAATATACTAATCTTAATTTATTATTGTTCCACCAATAATAATCGATTAGGGATAATTTAAGAATAATCATTCTATTTGTTATAGGATTTTACTATCAAGTCACGTACTTGATGACTATAAAATGAAATGAACTATTCATGGAAACACTACAAGAAAACAACAATTTAGCGACGGTCAAATCCGTCACTAATTGAGTTTAGCGACGGATTTTTACCCTCGCTAAAACTGGCGTCGAAAATAGCGATGGAACAAAAATCCGTCGCTAACAGCGACGGATATTAAGTAATGATATTTATAATTAAATTTACAATTAAGGCCGTCGCTAATCCGTCGCTAAATTTAGCGACGGATTAGCGACGGATATTAAGTAATGATATTTATAATTAAATTTGCAATTAAGGCCGTTGCTAATCCGTCGCTAAATTTAGCAACGGATAAGCGACGGCCAACGAATTTTATTTAAAAAAAATTAATTAGTCAAGACCCAGCCTAACCAGTTCGACCCGACCGCTGACTCGACCCGCCCCGCCAGATAATTTTTTGATATTATGTTGGACACGGGGTTCGAACCCACGTCCTTGTTGTGGAGGAGCACATGCTCCACTACTATGCTGTTAATATTCTTGTGATTTTTTGTTCTTTATATTAATTATATAGTATTTTTTTTTATAAATTAGCGATGGATTTGCAAGGGATTTGCGATGGATTAGCGACGACCCGATTTCCGTCGCTAATTAGCAACGGATTAGCGACAGTAGTTTAAGAATTATTTAATATTAATGAATAATCATAAATGTCGTAGCTAATCCCTCGCAAATTAGCGAGGGATTATGACCGTAGCTAATCCATCGCTAATTAGCAAGGGATTCGCTACGGCTTATGCTAATCCCTTGCTAATTTGCGAGGGATTAGCTACGACAGTCGAATAAGGGATTAGTATTAGTGTTAATTACGTACACCGTAGCTAATCCCTCACTAATTAGCGAGGGATTAGCTACTGCATTTGAGCAATTAATTTAGTGTTAGTTTTAATTACGTATACCGTAGCTAATCCCTTGCTAATTAGCGAGGGACAAGAAGCAGTAGCTAATCGCTTGCTAATTAGCGAGGGATAAGAATCCGTAGCTAATCCCATGCTAATTAGCGAGGAATTAGCTACGGCATTCGAAAAATTAATTAGTATTAGTGTTAATTACGTATACCGTAGCTAATCCCTCACTAATTAACGAGGGATTAGCTACGGCATTTGAGCAATTAATTTAGTATTAGTTTTAATTACGTATGCCGTAGCTAATCCCTTGCTAATTAGCGAGGGACAAGAAGCAGTAGCTAATCCCTTACTAATTAGCGAGGGATAAGAAGCCTACGGCATTCGAACAATTAATTTAGTGTTAGTTTTAATTAATTGTTCGAATGCCGTAGCTAATACCTCGCTAATTAGCGAGGGATTAGCTACGACTTCTGATAAATTTTAAAAAAATAAATTTAAATTAAAAATTTTTTCTGCCGTCGCTATTCCGTCGCAAATTAGCGACGGTAACAAAGCCATCGCTAATTTCCGTCGCTAAAATGCATTTTTCTTGCAGTGAAAGAAATGCCTCATATTATTCCAAAGTATATAATGATAATAGTATAAGTATAAATTGTTTAGGGTATATCCCAATAGAACTCTATTCAAAAATTCTTAAGAACAAAACATCACTCAAAACACTAACAAGGGCCCAAATCTTGATTACAAGATTTTCTGCATTTATATAAATATTTTCTTTCCTAGGTTGTAGTTGAAGATATAGTGCCTTCTTTCCTTCCTTCTTAGATCAATTTGTATGGCATCTTTTAGTTTCTATTGTAGGATTTGGCCCTAGTTGCTAGAAGAGCCTGTGGGGCTCGTCTGTCATCCAACTTGGTGTATGGAATCGCCATTAATTAATTCCATAGCTTGAATATCCCCCCCCCCTCCAGTGATGGCAGTTCCAATCAAACTATTTATATTTCCATCCTTCTATATAATGAAAATTTAACTATTTGAGATATATTCTTGACTTTTTAATCAATCTTAAGGAATAATTTTACAACCATACTTGGTTCCTGGCTATTTACTTCCGCCAAAAATTGGATCAAGTAGAAGTGCAGTTTGTAATGGCGATGATAGGCAAGGGAAAAAGACAAAGTTTGAGGATTTTGAGTTTTTTTTCCTAGGTTGACATGTATTCTTTTTGATAATTATAATCTAGGTTTTGGGATGTCTGCATAGTTGGACCAATAACAATTGCAAACTACACCATGTATACAAGTTTGATATGGTGCATTGCTGCACCTAAAAATTTCTCGCGCACTAACGGAGTTGTGATAAATAAGTACCTCCATTCCTAATGGAGTTAAAAAACTTACTTTTGTTTTACCCTAAACTAGTTACCATTAAAAAAAAATTATTATGTAAGTACCAGTCCCTCCTAGGGATGGCAATAGGGCCGGGCCAGGGACTAGAAATCCCGGCCCTGCCCCCACATATGCCCCCGTATCCCCATCCCCGGCCCGTCCCAAGCATGGAGAAAGGTAGGGATCCCAGCCCCCGGCCCGCACGGGGACAAAACAATCCTCGGTCCTGGCCCAACGGGGAAGCGGAGGGCCCGTTTGGGCTCGGAAATAATTATAAAGATTTTTTTAAAAAAAAATTGCCTCCAGTATATTTTTATTCAAAATTTTTTAATCATATAGAAAACTTTTGTGGTGGTTTCTAATAATTCACGTATATATCATATTACTATATTAGTAAAAGTAAAATTAATAATTGATAACTTTTTTTTATTTTTCCTCTTCTTTTCTATTTTATTTTATTTTATATTCATATATAATCCACCTTTACATACATATATAATCATATATAATATGTATAATTTATATAGTGTGTGTGTGTGTATATATATATATATATATATATATGTATAATCTATATAATATGTATACATATACAACACATATATAATTCACCTATATATATATGTGTGTGTGTGTGTGTGTGTATATATATATATATATATATATATATATATATATAATATGTAAAGTGGGCCAGGCCGGGGGCAGGAATCATGCAATCCCCATCCCCGGCCCGGCCCCAGCTAGCAGGCCGAGGAATGAAGCCCGTCCCCGCTTAAATCGGGGAATCCCTAGCCCAATCGGGCCGGGCCGGGGCTGGGTCCCCGGTTTAAGCGGGTAAATTGCCATCCCTAATCCTTCCTCTCCCCCCATTCCCCCAGGGAACAAGCTCCGCCTGGCCATTTAGGTGCACATTTGGCAGTGATTAAAATTTTAAATAGCATAGGTGCAATCATTTGGGACCCCTGTAAAGAAGTTATAGCTTGACTGTCAGATATATTTTACCCAGAGATTGAACTAATAAATTGGCGTAAGGGTAGAGCTGTATTCGAATACGAACAAATTGAACATCACATTTTCGATCTCGAGTTCGAATATAATCGAACACTGTTCGAGTTCGTTCTTTTATTATTCGAGTTCGAGTTCGAAAACTCGATTAATGTTCAAGTTCGTTTATTTTATATTTTTATTTTAAAACTTATAAAAATAATAATTCAAATTTTAATTAAAATAATTGAATATTATAATATTAAATATAATAATATAATTAATTATAATATTATAATTATAATTATAATATAAGATTTATTAATAATAAATCTTACTATTATAAAATATAATTAATTAATTAATTTTTAAATATATATAATATGTTCGCAAACGTTCAAATATGTTCGTGAACATATTCGAATTCGTTCGTTTATTATTCGAGTTCGAGTTCATATTCAAGTTCGTTCGTTTATTAAATAAACGAGCTTCATTCGAACACGAATGAGCTCGAATGAACTTTTGTTCGTGTACATTCGATTCGTTTACAACTTTATGTAAATACGATGCAATTGGGTATAGGCGATGTGACATACTTTCAAAGTTGCAATGTGTTTGGGCTAAGATTTAGTGGTGATGGATTTGTCATCTTGTTGGATAATTTTGACCCACTTTTATTGTAGTGCGAAATTGTTTATTTTTTAAATAATTTGTAAAATAACTTTAAATTATTAAATTATTACAATCTCGATTTCATATGTAATAATAAGTATTAAAATTTGTGTTATGAATTATTGAAATCTTTATTAATTAGTGGAGGCTCCACTAATTATGGATTTATGTGAATTATTATAGAAGATTTTTATGGATGTCCACCATTTAGTGGAGACACCACTAATTAAGATTAGTGGAAGATGATGTATGCCATGATGTAATCTACTAATTAGAGCTCTATAAATAGAGCTATTCTCTAAGTTTGTAATACACCATTATTTTGTGCAAAGAATAGTTAGAATTTTCTTATTGTGTAGTGTGTAGATTTTATTCTAACACTACCCTAATTTTATAACATCTATTATATATTTGTAAATATGTAAATTCTAAATGTACAATGTATATCATATGATAAATTGATCTATGTTATTTTCACTGTATATTATCTTTATATTTTGTTGAAATTTCAAGAAGCAATATGTGGTAGAGTAGATAAATAAGGAGACATGCAATAAATTTTGATTATTTGCAAGTACCAAGTAATTAATGGAAGTTGATATCTCATTTAGTTAAAATGAATTTTTTAATACATGACATTAATATAATCAATATCCTTGCAGAAACAATAAAATCTATTTTTGATAGAATAATTATTAGATCTTAATTTTGAAGTGGACAATGAAGTTGGTGGCCGCCTTGAACTCTTTCTGCAACCGTTATCGTCGGCCCATACGTGTCTAACTTCCAGAAGCATATACCAGTAATCATTCCAGGGACCAATTTCAATCTTTTTTTTTTTTTTCTTTTCTTGTCACATAAAGGAACAAAAGCCTAAAGATAAGCGTAGAAAGGCGGCATAGACTGCTTTTGGCAAGATGCAGCAGCATTTGTCCATGAAACTGTTCAAATTATCGTTCAACCTTTTTTTTTTCTTTTTTAATGGGTACGCACGATGGCCGGGAAAAACAATAATGCAAAGCCAAGAGGATAAGGGCGAGTCTTGAGTCTTGAAGATCAGTAATAGTCGAGTGAAATTTAAATACTTAATTTATTTTTTTTAAAAATAAAAAAGGCAACGTCTCCGCCCTGCTCGAGAGCCCTGGCAGCAACCCATGATCAAGTTTAATAATTCTCGTTGGACATAATGAAACATGGAACGTGCATCTCCTCTCTTGGTCTTCTTTTATTCAAAATTGATTCTATAATTTAAAGACCTGTCTGGTAATCTATAATTGATTCTATAAAGTAGGTTGTTAAATCAAAATAAATAAAATAATATGTAAGAGAATAAAAATTTAAGTAGTAAAAGATAAAATTGAAATAAAAATTTAAAATTCTTTAATATTTTGAAAAAAATATTTTGGAAGGCCGATGTCACACCGCACCCCCTATTGTTCTGTCTCGAATTTCATGGCTTAAGGGATGCCAGCACCGGGTGAAGACTGAAGAGACCCCATGACATGAGAGAAGAATTTTTAAGTTCATCAAAAGCGTGGCAACACATACTATGGTCAATGTTTTCTGCTACTACCTTTGAGACAAGTGCCGCTAAAATACCGTGCAAAGCGTGGAACAAAATTGGCCCTAGAATCACCTCAAAAGATAGTACAATTAATAAAGTAAGAAAAAAATTAGTCATTAGATTGAAGATTCCAACCTTAATATTAAATATTTATTTTATTTGAATGTAATTCAACTTGAATTTAAATAATTATGAGTTTAGAGTGATAGTTCATAATTTTAAGATTAATAAAAAAAAAGTTTGAACACTTAAGTTATATATGAAAAAATAGCTCTAGAAAATAATTATATCCTTAGGTAGGGTTGGATTATATAATGAGGTAGTAGTTAAGATTGCACCATACTTACTTGGCCGGATATTAATATTTCTTGTCTCCTTGTGGGGCTCTATTGTTGATTCTGTTTGTACAATATATCTTTCATATATTTTTTATACTTTATAATAAGAACTTGGTCTATTTAAACCATTGGTAAAATACTCAATGTTGGACTGATAGGTCAATAATTTGGTTTTTTTTTTCCCCTCAAAATGTTTAGTGTTAGATAAAATGATTTAAAGGAAATATAATACTGTATTACTCAATTTACTTTAGATATGATGAAGAAGGATAACTATGAACAAATTCAGTTGAAATAATTTTTTATTTTAAATAATGATATTTAATTATAAAACATTACATTCCTCTTTTTAACTTTACATTTTGTTTTTTCAAAACATAATTTCCTTACCATTTCAAAACCGAAAAGTATAAAAGAAAAAGAAAAAAAAAACTCCTGTCAGAATTATACCTAGATACGATGATGCTTAGAATGTGATTGGATCCTTAAATGTTATCCTGTCTAAAATGTAACAAAAAAAAAAGGAACAATTATTATGAATTTAATTAATTAAGAAAAAAGAAAAAAGATGTATAGTAAAAAGATCATTTAAAATATAGAGCCTACTTATATATACTTGTCGAGTATTTAATAAATTTGTTATCCATTTACATGACAATCTAAAGCAACTTTGACTTGGATGAACCTACAGGAATAATAATTTTCTTGGACAAAATGTGTAATCACAAATCTTAAAAGATGTCTGGGAAGAAACTTTGAATCTAGAATATATACATTAAAAATATGTTTAATTAAATAAATTTTTAATTAAGAGATTGAAAAGATGGAAACAGCACAGAGATGTGATAAATGTCAGGTTTTTTTTTCCCAAAAAAATAGCCATATTATTTTTATTTTGTAATCAACAGATCCGATATGCACTGGTAAGCCTCAAATGGAGACACATTATATACATACGTCATTATATGAAACAAAAGAATCGAAAGACAGGTGAACAAAAGTCCCAAATCTGTAACTTCTCTATCTTAATCGAAAAATCAACTCTTTCAAGAGATTGTTTTATCCAAATGTAATCGATGAGGACAATTAATGGCAAAGAAAACCACATCACTGAGTTTAAGCCGGATTTTTATTCTGCAAAAGTCGGAATTAAAGGTTTTTTTTTTTATGGCAACCGAATTGAAGAGTTGGAAAGAAAACATATAAGGTGCATTATCAAAATATGTTCATATTTAAGTAAAATGCATTTAAATAATGTGTCAATACCATTTGAGGTCTACTCTAATAGTTTAGGCCAACTGATTGCAAAAAGCCCATAATTGGGCCGTTTTTAAGGGGTAAAAATCGTAATATCAGTTTTGCTAATAGAGCTAGTATAATAATCCAATGTTTAACTCATGATTTCAGAAAATTGGAGTTTAAATTCCTACTCCCACCACCTTCTAAAAGAATAATTTTTTGTGTATGCAGTTTTAACAAGAAAATAGTAAGTTTAGTTAATAAATTTGTTAAAACTGACTATTTTTATTACATTATTTATACTCAAATCTATAAAAATTATTATTTATCCCTCAAATTAGTAGGCATTAAATTTTTTTTTTTAAAAAAACTATTATGTGAGTAAGTACGACTTTGCACCATATACACAACATTTTCACGAAGTAAATCATGGTAGGATGTTTGGCAGTGATTTAGCTGTCAGTGGATAGCATCTCCACTGGTTTTCTCGTCTTACATGAGATTCCTACTTGAATTTTTATTTCAAAATTCAAATATCCCTAAACATTCTCCGTCGAATTTCCATTTAGGATGTCACTCACATGTCACGGTCCGCACCGTGACGATCCAAAAATGGGACAACACCCAACGGGATAACGGGTGCCAACAATGGACGATAAGTGTCTAAGTGTGGGAACGGACACTATCGTGCACCGACGAAGTGTTTGGGAGGTTTACCAACACAAAAACGGGACGTTGGAATGAGACACGCACGAGGGACGGGCCAACATGCCCAAGGGATGGAAGAACGCCCGACGGAATGGACGAAGATTGAAGGGCAAGAACGGATCGAGACGGAACAGACTTGATGGTTGCGGGAGGTTCCGGAACCAATAGGATGGAAACGGACCAAAACGGGTATGGTCGCCTGGGGCCAACTCTAGGACCCAGAGCCAATCAAGACGGTCTGGGGCTAAAACGGGACGAACGGAGCTAGGCAAGCGATCAAGTCTGGGACGGGCCAGACAAGCGCCCAGCACGAGCACGACTAGCGCACGGCACGGGACTTGATTGGGACACGGCGCGGGGCTAGAATGGCCCAGAACGTTCCAGAATAGGCCAGATGGGACCGACAGTCATCGGTCAACGGTTAAATGGTGGAACGTTCTAGAGCTGACTAGAAGGTACCGGGACAAGACCCAGTCAGGCCCACGGTCAAACATTGGTAGAATGTTGTAGGACTTTCTAGAATGTTCCGGAAGTCTCTAGGCTTGTGTGGAAAAGCCTAGAATTGTACATATGAGACTAGATTATGCTAGAATTCTCTAAAATCTTGTAGGAGTACAAGTTACATAGCAAGTGGCCAACTTGTAAGGGAAGGTTCTAGATCTCCAAGGCTTGCCTATAAATAGGCTAAGCCCCCTCATTTGTAAGACAATCCAAGTCAATCCAAGTTTTGAATACAAGTAAAGTTCTTCCAAAAGCTCTCTTGCTTTCTAAAAGCCTTCCAACACTTAGCCACTAAATTACCACTCTTCCAATGTTCTTTTCTTATCTTGAGTTCCCTTACGGGTTGGGACATCGTTTCCGCTACTTGAGGATAAGATTGATCTAGCGAATTCTCTTTGTTAATCATCAAACTCATTAGAACCGCACGAGCTATTGGTAGTGAAATAGCGGACCCGTGACACACGGGAGGTGGCGGGAATGTAGGTTTGTCGTTGTAATAAAAGGGCACATATGCGCATTGGAAACAGCGATGCTGGCGTTTTTATGGAGCTGCCATCCCAAAGACTCTACTAGGCAAACTGTGAACTTCTCTAATATCAACAATGGGCCAACTGTCTACGAGTATACCTCACCTATGCTCCGGTGTGGCCCATTTCCCCACATCTAACTATCAAGATAGCCACCAAGATTTTTAGCTTGTCTCCGACCCTTAGTCTAAAATGCCAGAAGATTATTATTAATTGTCATATTATGCCATCTACTTGGAAGGTATGGATTTGTAATCACGCCAGTGTACAGCACTTACAAACAGGGTCAATCCATTCGAAGACTCGCATATCCTAAACAGGGGCACTGTTGGCCAGCTCCACTAAAAACTCCAAAACCACCAATGCGGAATGTTGGCCTGACATCCTGACCGTATACTCATGCTAATGCCATTTTCTCACGACCATGAATATGCGTCCCATAAGTTCCGTGTTCAGTCCCAACCCATGTAGTTCAGATTTTTACGATCAACGTAATTGTAATTCAGTACATCCATCCCCGCCACATAATTTTTTCTGCTTCATGACGGTGGCTTTGTTGCTCACTGTGTAACATGCAATGCACCATACATGCAGCCCAAAATTGTCATCTCAATTTTCAGTTCACCACTACGACTTATTTGTGCTATTCATGCACCGGCGTGTTTTTCATACAATTGTATTCAACCACATCCTGGATGATGACATGATCCATAAACACACGACCCGTTCTATTTGATTAACCTACCATGTGGCATCGAAACATCACGCTATCATAGCTGCCGTATACTAGTTCAAAGTGCAACTGCATATCCCAATTCATTCTCAACCTGGCCCGGTTTAGGATTTTAGTCCTGTTAAGAGGACCAAAATTGCTTTTGCGACAACTTTATACGTCCCCATTCCCCTGTCCTAAGGGCAAAAAATTGTGCCTTAACTGCAATCTTGTTCTTAGATAACTTGAGTGGTATTTGGTTTCATACATGGTGTTGTTTCCCGGGTGTAGTTTGTACTTTATCTCGTAAAATAATAAGGTCTTCAGCCTAGTACGACTTATCTGCTTGAGCATCACTTGCAGAGAAGGAACGAATACGAGTTGTAAGTCTGGAGGTCTGGATCCCTCCCCCTCCCCTCCCCGGTTAAAGAATTGTGACAACCAACAATGATGCCCATTGATTACAAATATAGTAATTAACCTTATGTATTACTGCAAAACACCTACTAAAATGTCTACAATGGACTTAACGTCGTTACAAACCAATTCCAGCTCCCTAGCCCATAGTCTAGCACCTCTTTGAATAATAATAATAATAATAATAATAATAATAATAATAATAATAATAATAATAATAATAATAATAATAATAATAATAATAATAATAATAATAATAATAATAATAATAATAATGATGTAAAGGCGGTATGAATGGTATCATCATCGTATACTATGTATGCGAAATAGAGGCAGTAGTGGATAATCACGGAATAAATTGCTAGATATGGCGACGGGACGCCGCCAGGTAATTGTCCCATGGATCCTCAGTACTAAATGGCCTAGTTGTGGATAATGACGAAACCCGGGTGAGATAAGAGATTCCCCAATAAGTAACGCGTGGGGGCCTTACGTCAGACTGGAACTCCAGTTATTGCAAAAATGACACTGTCATCAATACCGCATGTAATACATGAAATGACGTGACTATTTTTTTTTCTTCTTTTTGCCCCAGCCGATTTCGGGGATTTGATCAGAATGGTCCCATTTCGTCCTCACGTAGCCCCTTCATCAAGTTTTGGCCTAAAATAACCTTGACGCATTTGTTGATAGCGTCTTAATTAAATGAGGACGCTATCAAAAAATGCATCATTATTTACTTAAGACAATATCTGTCAATACATCCTTATTAAGTTATGACGTTATTCATGTATGCATCCTACCCATTCATCATCTTCACCCTGCCTCTGTAACTTTTTATTTTCTTTGCATTTTCTTACTCCATTTTCGAGCGACTGTCGAGCGATTCCCTCAGCTCTGGCAACATCCGGCAACATCAGACCTTTATCAGCGAACGTCCGGTGGCCTTTCTGCTCCGGCGATTGCGCTTCTCATTCGGCGATCAGAAGTCGGTGAACAGTCTTCTCCGCGACGGTCAAAAGGCGGTGAACAGTCTCCTCCATTTCAGTCAGACAAGTTGCTCCAGCGGTAGTCCTATGCTCGACATTTTACGGGCAACGAGGTATGTCATACTTCTTGGTTTTTATTTTTTGATTAGTTGATATGATTTTTGAATATAATGTATTTATTTTGTTGCACTAGTCTTCAGTTTTTATATGCCGTAAATCACCAATTAGGATTTGGGAATAGGCCTTTACATCGTGATATTTGTTTTTGTTTTTTTTTTTTTGGTCAATTAGAGGTTTCTACTACCTTTTTATATAGTACTCTAATTGTACAAATATATTTATAGCTTTCTATTTTGGTGGAAGGATTTGGAACATAGGAAGTAAAAGAAAAATGCAGTATAAGAATGATGGATAATCTTATCTTATGGTGCGTTTGCTTGTATGATATGTATTCGTGATAATGATGATTAGATTACTTTAGTAATATGTATTATGACTTGTTTTATTAGAATAATGTCCATTTATATTTGCAAAGTTTGGAATCTTTTCATTTTATCTTTACCCTAACAGTAAAGAATGGAGAAAACAGATGTATTCAGATCCTATGTCATTTGTTTTGAAGCTTGTGTTTTTTTTATTTTTATAGTATTTATTTTTTCTTCTCAAATATTTTTACGGGCTAATATAATTAATAAGTTAAAAGAGTTGGCAAATGAAGCAGAATAGGTAATATACTACTACTACTACTAGCAAGCAATAATATTATTATTATTATTATTTAATATACTATTATTATTATTTTTAATATATTATTAATATACTATTATTATTTTATTTTTATTTTTTAAATATACTATTATTTTTTAATATACTATTATTATTATTATTATTATTATTAAAAATAGATAGGAATACTTGTATTATTAAATTATTGTCTTACGTTATTTAATTAAAATAATTAGTGATTGGATGTAGAAATTCGTACTAATGCTTGTATTCATTAAAAGAAATTGACATCTCACAATCACTACAACAAACTTAGTATTTAGGGACGCTAATAAGTTTGTTTTGGGACGCTCATTTGTGTCGTAAAATTATTTACCGATGCTTTCATAAGTGTCCCCACATACGTTGCTAGAAGTGGTGTCGCCAATAATTTTACGACGCAAGATTTTGTATTGGTAAATTAAGTTACCGATGCTTTTTCTATAAGCGTCTCTAAATTTAGCGACGCTTTTCCTAAAACATCTCTAAATTTACCAATGTTTTTTTATAAACGTCTCTAAATTTATTACACTTAAATTCTCTAATGTCGTTAACATAATGACATTTTTTAAAAGTGTCTCAAAATTACTGACATAAAATTTTGATTCTCTCTGTTTTTCTGGCTACGTTGTATGCTTATAGTGTTTTGAAATTGGCGATTATTCTATAAATGTCCAAAAATTAGCGACACATAAATATAATTTCGTTCCCTTTTTTACCACACAATCAATCATATTGTCCCAATTTCGGCCTCACTTTATTTTAAGCGTCCAAAGTTGACAATTATTATATTTTATTATTTGAATTTTTTTTCCAATTTAAAATCTTGTAAGAAATGTTTCTTTTTACATTGTACAATAGAAAGATGTAAAGCAATCATAGTTTTGAAACAAAATGAATAATATTTATTTAAATAAATAGTATAAATTAGAACAAATGTAAATATTCATACTCAAAAGTATTTTACCAAATGTCTAACTACAATATAAATCAGACTAAATATAAATGTTCAATTTCATGGCAAACTAAAAAAAAAAAAAAATGTCTTCATATTGCTACAAGTTGATGGAATGTCCAATAGCTCTACACATCAAATAAAGAAAAAAAATGGTAAATATTTAAAATATTTAAATCATTTTACTAATATAATTAATAGTTACAAGCGATATAATGAAATATATTTAATTGAAATAATTTGAGAAGATATCTCACTTACTTGAAGAGATAAAAAAATAGAAGTCACTCTAGAGTATAGACAAATTCATTAAAATTATGAGCAATCTAAAAAATAAAATTTATGTCAGAATTTTTTTTTTGTTAATTATTATTTAAATAAAAATAACTACATAACTTACCTCAATCACAACAAATCAAATAACATGCCATATCAAATGACAAATGATCCAAAACAGTACAAAGCCGTGCACAAAACAATACAAAGCCATAGAAGAAGATGATATTTCATGTCGGTGCAGCTCTAATTAAAGGAGGTAATGCATACATTACCTACTTGCGCCTTCCATTCACAATCTGTAGGACAAACAGCAGCAATAAACAAACACAACTAGTTAGTGATATTGCTCATCAGTAAACAAAATTAGAAGATAAAACAAATCTAACATTAAATTGATAAAAATGCAGCCTATACACATGCTTAAGTTCAATATACCGGATCACAGGAGGTTGATTACTCATCTATCATTATACACAGCAAGATAGACAAAAAACGTGATTGTAGTAAGTGGAAGAAAGTAACCAGAAGATTGTCTAATATTCTTTTTGTGACTATTTTGATAGTGTTATTCTAGAAGGCATTGTCCTGTAGGCTGTTTGATGAGAAAAAAACCGAGTAGAAAAAAGCCAGAAAGGGCATACGGTACAGACTTCAGCAACCATCAATTGTTCAGAAGCTAGGAAGGGTGACACATGAAAATGTTGCCATTCTGTTTAAAGATTTCCCTTCAGACTTTCTCCCACTCGCATTTCGTTTTTCCTCTTGATAGCGAAAAGCTGACTCAGTGCAACCTTATCTGTTTTTCATCAACTCATTTCTTGAGATGATGATGCACAGAATGATCTAGTATTAATGTTAAAGCCACTCTAGCTGCCAAGAAACCGTGAACCGCAAATGGGTCTAATTCATGGTTCTCAAGCTCAGCCATGTACTAGGTTCTTGTTGCCCTTTTGGTTAGAGAACTACTTAAAAATGAGAAAATGACCAGAGAAATTGCTTGCAATTTACAATTCTTGATCTGATGAGATTTTATATCCCAAATTGCCATATGAAAGCCGAAACCCAAAAAGGCAAAAACCCAAAAACATTCGCATAACAGCCGCCGCCCCTCCCCCCACGCCCCAAAAAAAAAAAAAAAAAAGGATCTAAATTAGCAAAACCATCAAAGTATTGTGATTATCATATGGAAAAACAATCAAACTAGTGAGCAGAAACATTAAAGACTTTGAGATTACTAATTAGCGAAGATAACAGAAAAAAAATCAAGCACTAACAGAGAACACTCGAATGCATTGTGATTAGTGATAGCCGACAGATTATGGCGAACTGAAGCACATGAACTTAGTCTGAGGAAAAGCTAAAACTTTCTTCATATAGTGATGTATTTTGTTCTAGAAAATTGTACCTTTTTTGAGCCTCCAACGATGGTGTGATGGCGGCAAGTATGTTGTGGGTTATGCAGGGTTTTCTACAGTAGTAAGGAGGGAGAGATATCAGGAGAAGGGAGGGAGAGATATGAATAATGGACCAGGATGTGTTAGTGAGAAACTCTTAGTTTTAGTAGGAAAATTTTTTTAATTTTATCTTTTAAGAGTTAAAAATTTTGAAAAGATATTCTCATATCTTTAGAGAAGATCATTTAGGAGGGAATTATATACATATAAAGTTTTAGAGGGAAATACAAAATTTGTCAAATAATAATAATAATAATAATAATAATAATAATAATAATAATAATAATAATAATAATAATAATAATAATAATAATAATAATAATAAAAGTAGTTTTGCGATGCTAGGAAAATTAAAGGGGAAAAAATAATCTATAATGGTTATTTCATAATATTAATTAATTATGAGTGTAAATAGAATTTCCCAAAAGAGCATCAAGATCCCTTTGTACTTAATTATGAATGGTCATCGGATCTGATGATTCAATGCTGGATGGTTGATGTCCAGATAAGGCCAACACAATCTATAATTTTGGGTTAAACAATTTTTATTTTTAGGAATGGTCATTTATTTATAAAATATTATCTTCTTTTACTAATTTAATATTACGATGCATTTTTATTAACATCAAGAAAAATATATAGAATACGGACCCTTTAATTAAAAAATAACGCGATATTTTTTATTTGTCGATATTTTATTCTAAATGTCGGGAATATCGTTATTATGGGGATGCTTGTAATAATGTTGGTAAAAAAATTACTTTTAAAATTGCACAATTAATTTTAAAATATCCCTATAATTTTGAATGAGACGACACTTATATCAAAAAGTGTCGTCGTTATTTGATAATATTTAATTAAAATTCACTTTTTTAAATAGTATCAGATTTATTTTAATGTTACGACACATTTTCATTAATGTCGGAAAAAATATATAACATGTCGATACTTGAATTAAAAAATGATGTGATAGTTTTTATTTGGTGACATTTTCTTCTAAACGTCGGGAATATCGTTATTATAGGGATGCTTTTAAATAATGTTAGCAAAAAAAAAAAAAAAATTCCTTTTAAAATTGGACAATTAATTTTAAAGTGTCCTTATAATTTTGAATGAAACAACACTTATATAAAAAAGTGTCATCGTTATTTAATATTATTTAATTAAATTTTATTTTTTAAATAGTATTATATTTTTTTTAAATATTATGACGCATTTTTATTAATGTCGAAAAAAATATATACATGCTGATGCTTGAATTAAAAATGACTCGATAGTTTTTATTTGGTGACATTTTCTTCTAAAGGTCGGAAATATCATTATTATAGGGACGCTTTTAAATAATATCGGTAAAAAAATTCCTTTTAAAATTGGACAATTAATTTTAAAACGTCCTTATAATTTTGAATAAGACCACACTTATATAAAAAAGTGTCGTCGGTATTTGATATTATTTAATTAAATATTACGTTTTTAAAATGTGTCAAAAATCATGTTAATATTACGACGCATTTTCTTTAATATTGGGAAAAATATATAACATGCCGACGATTAAATTTAAAAATGATGCGATATTTTATTCTAAGCGTCGGGAATATTGTTATTGTAAGGACACTTCTAATTAATGACGTAAAAAAAGTGTAGCTAGAAGAGACTTTTGTTGTAGTGAATCTCCTTTAGGATGGATCGAGTACATGGCAATACTGTCATCGTACCTATTTACGAGGGTTTAATATTTAGGCAGGATAGGCATCGATCTTCATTGATTTGGTCACGACATTCTGAGAGCTGTGAGATTCCTTTAGCCTTTATATGTTAAGATTCTCATTTTTGGGAGCTATTTCCATTCCCTTCTCGGGTAATGGATTATATTGATCTGGTTAGTTTCGGAGGAGTTTGTAGAGTTGGGCATCTTTATGTAGATCATGCCCTTGTGACTGCATTAGTTAAGAGGTGGCATCCCGAGACATATACCTTCCATCTACAGGTAGGAAAGGCCACCGTCATACTAGGGGATGTTGCGATTTTGTGGGGACTTAGAGTTAACGGTGACCCGATCATCGGACAGGTTTATTGGTGCCCTCGGATAGCATGGATGGATTTGATATATACGCTTCTTAGCTTTTTACCCCTGACTACCTAATTCAGGAGTAACAGGCTGGAGAAGTCAGCCCTTAAGGCACACCTGTCACTCCCTCTTCCGGATGATGCTTTCCGATGCAGTGGTGCAGCAGAGGGCACGAGGATTCATTTTTCTTCTTATTAGTAGTATGATTTTGTCTGACAAATCAGGTCATCTACTGCCCCTTCATTTTCTACCCTTCCTTATGGACTTACATTATTGCGGTCAACTTAGCTGGGGTAGTACGGCTCTAGCGTGGATGTACAGATGCCTCTACAAGGCAACTGACCTTGCCACGAGGGAGATTTGTGGTCCTATGGTTCTGTTTCAGGTTAAAATTTTCTTTTTATTTTTTCTGTTCCAATTACTTTAGATGTTTTAGAGTCTAGCAAAATAGTAATAAAATTTGACGAACCTGTATTATTTTATTGTGTAGTTATGGGCATGGGAGCACATCCCTGTCCTACGCCCTGACAGGGTTGAGCCAGGCCATAGATCTCCACTTGCACCGTATGGTGCGAGGTGGAACGTGCGGCTACGGCTACATTGGATGCCGATACACATTCTAGTTACATATAGAGATCGGCTATACTTGATGCAGGATCATCACATAAGTATTTGAACTTTTCTGACAGAAATTTTTTTATTACTTTATTGTCGTTTTAGTATTTCAATTAAACGTTTTCAAATTATATCAATTTATTTGGTGCCTGTATGATGCCATAGACCTAGAGTTCATGACTGCTAGATACATGGAAGGTTCAGACATCTGGAGGTCATGGACTCCACTCATTTATTGGGATGTCGTAGAGTTCCACTACCCCGACCGTATACTTCGACAGTTTGATATGTTACAGCTCATTCCACAGAGCTGTGAGTATGATGCTAAGTTGCACGTGACTGGTACTCGGGGGAATCACACGACCAACTGGTCTCATCCCTATTTAGCGTTCATACCACTGTGGGATTCGTGACATCAGACAGTAATGCATGGCGCTCTCGGGATTGGAGTGGAACCGGACTATCCATCTTGCTACCGACTGAGGATTAGGTGGCGGATTGGTAATTTGTCCCCACTAAGGGGTGAGGTCACCGGCTACCAGGGGCCTGATTCAGAACACACAGTCATAGTAAGTATATTATTCAGTATTTTGTGTTATTCTCTCAATAATGTATTATTATTCTTACTCTATTCATGATGACATGGGTGTTTTTTTTTATGGTTGTTACAGTCAGATGGGTTTTACAGAGCTATATGCATTGCCACGGAGGCTTTAGCTATAGTTGACTCATATTCAACGGCAGCTTTTAAGCATATTAGGGACACATGCACTCTTTCTCTTACCACGGCCGGGTTTGATCCTACACAGGCACACGTCCCGTTTCAGAAATGGGTGTACCTACGATTCCAGAACAAACAGCCACTAGAGGGCCTCGGGCCTAGGTTGAGGGTCGGGCCATTCCGAGTCAGCGCTGAGGTGGTAGGCAAGCCCATGTAGCCCCAACTGCACCAGTTGCACTAGATCCCGTACTACTGCTAGCTAGTCCGACTGGAGAGTTCAAGGCGGGACCATCTTGGGAGCCAGCCGCGCAGACTCCCGATGCCTTGATTTTTAGCACTATTTGCCTTTCATCATCGATGGAGGACGAGGTGGATGGTATTATAGAGTAGGGGCATGACACAACGATGCAGGCATCTGATATGGAACTGGTGCAAGTCACGTAGACGTCTGCGCATGTTCCACCTACGGAGTCCATACCACCAAGCGCGGTGGTCGATGATCAGGACAGGCTAAGACTTAGAGTTCAGTGGCAGTGGTGACAACCATGTTATTATCATCCGGTAGTACCAGAATATGGAGATCCCATTGTACCCACCGAGGAGGCACATGCTGCAGCAGATATAAATACGAGGCCTAGACACGTTGTCCGACCTCGATCATGCGACACATAGACTTAGTTCTCGGACATTCTTATTATTCTGTATATCATTTATTCTATGTACAGTTACTATCACTTTGCTATCATTATGTACTTTGAGTTAAAATACTTGCACTGTTGTATTTATTTTTAGCATAATATCATTATATATTTTTTTTCAAACGATCCCATTATTAATCATGCATAGGATGCTATTGAGAATAGAGTCCTTTTATGTAGGACGCTTATGTCGGTAGCGTCCTATCTCTTATTGTAAAGTGATGTTTTGCTTGCTAAAAAGTGATGTTCTGCTCCCGAATGTTTGCCCCAGCGACTGTAAATTTTTTTCCCTCTCTAAATTTTTAATTTATTACACTGTTTATGTTTTGAGGATTAATTGTCGTAGAGTTTCACTGCTTATATCTATATGTTTGTTTTGCTAGTGTTACCATAAGCTTTGTTATGAATGGATTGCAATATTGCACACACATATTGATGAGTTGAACACTTGGAAATCTCAACTACCTGACAAAATATGAAGCTATAGGATTTAATTATCTGAAAGACAAGGGGTGTAAATCTTGCTATCATTCTACTTTTTCTAGTAAATCTTGGCTGACAATAAGCATCAAGATCCAGGGGAAGCAAGCAAAAAATGAAAAGAAAAGAGCAGAAATGTTGGATGCAGATGGAAATAAATATACTTACCATTTTCTAGCACCCTGGACGCCAGACAATCATTAGCGGAGTAATACTGCAAGCATGTCCTGATAATCTATCTTCGACGCACGCGTTTGTGCCTTTCGTGTGGTTTTAAGAAAACAAAAAAGAGATGTCGAACGCATGCGTCAAAGATAAATTGTCAAGAGTTAGAAAGCTGGAACATTAGAATGCTGGAACATTAGAATGTAAAAGTATGGGATTTTATAGGTACAATAGGACGTTATCCCAAACATTTTTTTCCTATTTTGCAGAGATTCATGAAATCATAGGACGTACTAAGGATGCTACTACTAATAGCGTCCTTCTTGAGGACGCTTTTAATAGTAGCGTCCTAAACATCACATGGTCGGCCATTTTGTCAGATGTATCTTCAGTTGCATCCCAGAAGTGGCATTAAACGCTACCATCATATGTGTCCTATTACAGCCTTTTTGAAAGTTTTTTGAACACATTTACTTTTGCAAAGATTCTTTTTTTTTTTTTGAAGTACCAACAGTAGGACGCTACTACAAATAGCATCTTATTCGCATCTGACAAAACATTCTCGCTTTGGAACAAGATACTCGGAATTTGAGCATACTTTAGAGTTGACATGTAGTAGAGGATGCTATTATAAGGACACAATTAGCAATAGCGTTCCAATGTACCTATATAGCTCTATGCAATCTTGCAACCACTTCATTCAATGCATGCAAAAAAAAAAAAAAAAAAACACCGGACTCGATGCCAAACTACTTCATTCTCGCATACGAAGTTATTTTTTTTCCAAGTACAACCATTTTGTCACTTGAAACACCACTATCACTTAGCTTCTTTTGGGATTGCACGCTCTCATACGAAGTAGGCGGTTCAATCATCTTTGCGGGCCCGTGTAAAAAGAGGCTAGTCTTATAGAGTAAAATATCATTCCGCATGCTTGTCGACAAAATCTATGCATACATGCGAATCGATAGGACGTTATTTACATTGGATATATCCATGAGATATCCTTGGGTATATGGAGACCGTGTTCAATGGGGGTTGCTTACATTACAGAATGATAGCGATATGGATAACATTTGGACTTTGCATTCCATTTTCAAGAAGGGTGGAGTACATATTTATGTAAAGACAGAGCCCATTTTAGATGTACCACACAACGTGCAAACAATTCCTGAAGTTGATACTGGCATTTCCATGCCGTCAACATCATTTTTCGCTCAACAACTGCCTCATACCATTTCGTACACAGATTTGCTATTCCAACAAGAAAGGTTAGAAATAACAACCGTTCAGAATCAATTGCCACAACTACAGAGCTACCCAAATACTGATCCTCTAAATGAGCCAGAAACAATGCAAGTTGATGAGCAACCAATAATTAATGGGGCTGCAGTTATGGACTTACTAGGACCAACATTCGACATTGACGGACCACCAGCCTCAGACGGAGAATTTGGAATCAACACTGATGACGTGGGCCATAGTGACACTGGCAGCAGTAGCCACAGTGACCAAGATGACGTACTACCTTGACACACATCAATGCATGCTCCACTAGAACCAGTGCATCAGATACCAGTCCAGGTAAGAAATATGCATACGTATAGCAGTTTCCAAGATATAGGCTCAGGGGCACCTGAAGGTGACTTTTTCTATGCCGGTGATGACTTACGTGTTGATGAATGGACAACAGAAAATTGGGAGTTAAAGCATAAAATGCAGTTCCGGGATAAATCAGAAGCAGTACATGCTGTGAGATTATGGCACATAAAGAAGGGCTGCGAGTTCACTGTTATTAAAAGTAAGAGTACGATTTGGACAGCCTCTTGTAGGAATAACATTGAATAGAATCTATGTGCTTGGTACGTTCGAATCATTAAGAAAGCGAATACTGAATGTTGGGAAATTTCGGTGTGGAATAGTGAACAAACATGTCTCCAAAGGGTCATAAACAACAACAATCGAAATTTGTCCCATAAATTTATTGCACAACACATATTGCACCTTATCAAAGATGACCCCGATACAAGTTTTAGTACCATATTAAGGGTTGTACATGACAAATTCCAAGTTGGATATTCATATAGAAAAGGATGGTATTCTAGGAAGGCTGCTATTGAGTTTTTATATGGCACATGGTCATCTACTTTCAGAGTACTACCAGCATATATGTTGGCGTTACAGGATTCAAATCCCGGTACAATAGTACACTGGAAACACCACGACATTAATGTCGGAGATATAAAGATTTTCAAGTTCGTATTTTGGGCTTTCAAACAATCGATCGACGGATTTAGGCATTGTCGTCTTGTGATTTCAATTGATAGAACCCATTTAAGAGGGACATACAAGAGTGTCATGTTGATTGCAAGCACTTGGGATGCTAATAATCACGTTTTCCCCCTAGCTTTTGTTGTTGTCGATGCTGAATCAAATGAGAGTTGGGGATGGTTTCTTAAACTATTCCGGAGACATGTTTGTATTGTGTCCGACAGGCACGCTGGAATCTTGTCAGCTATGAGGACACAGGCTGATTGGGCGGAGCCAATAGGAGTTCACAGGTACTGTCTACGCCATATTCGTGCCAATTTTAACAAACAGTTCAAGAATACCGAGTTGAAGTGACTCATGGACAAAACCGGAACAGAGAGGAAGAAATCTAAGTTTGAATCTGTAATGAACAAAATAAGAGAATACAATCAGGAGGCGTACAACTGGTTGATGCGTATTGGCTTGGAAAAGTGGTCACTTTTACATGATGGCAGAAATCGATACGGATGCATGACGACAAATTTATCCGAATCGTTAAATAGTGTTCTAAAAAAAACTAGAGCATTTCCAATCACAACCCTTGTCGATGTAACATTCACGAAGATTATCGAATATTTTAATCTACATCGATCTGAGGCCATATATTGTAACAAACCATTTCCTCCGTTGATATGGAATACATTTCAAGCAGCTTTGCAGAAGGCAAGAAGTTATAAGGTTGTGCAATATAATGAATGAGTTGGAATTTTTAGTGTTTGGACACCCGCAAGAGTTGGAGTGAAAGGAAACAATGTTTATACAGTAAAAATGTCTTCACGGAACTGCAGCTGCACGGAATAGAATATTTTTAGCTTGCTGTGTACGCATGTATTCACTGTCTGTTGACATCGTGGCTGGCAACCTTCTGATTTTGTACTGCCTATTTACTTCTTGAACAAATACATTGTAGCTTATAACAATGACTTCTATCCAATCAACAATGAAAATTTATAGCGTAATACTGACTGTTCGTTGGAGAGCTACACACCAGCACTTAAAGGTAATAGACCGGGATGGAGGCGTACTGCACATTTTCGAGGAGAGATAGACTATCGAAATGAGGGGTTTCCACCAAGATGTGGAAATTGTCATCAAACGGGACATAACAGGTGAGATTGCAACAACGCTAATTTCGAACCTGGAGAATAAATTAGACTGCATTCAGTTGTATTGTAACAAATTTATTTAATGATAATAAAATTCATTCTACAATTGACTTTGTCCCATTTTTTTATTTATCCATTAACTACACACACTTTTGTTATATTTTTTAAAGTTAATATAATTTCAGCAACTAATACAGACAATTTATCCTAATGTAAAGGATAATAAATTGTGTATACAACAGAATCACTAAAATGTGAGGTAGGATGCATACACAGATAGCATTCTAACTTAATAAAGGTGCATTGACGGATAGCGTCCTTAATAAATAAGGATGCATTTTTTGATAGCATCATCATTTAATTAGGATGCTATCAACAAATGTGTCGAGGCTATTTTAGGCCAAGAATTCACGGAGGGGCCACGTGAGGACAAATGACCCTGAATGGGGCCATTCTGATCAAATCCCCGCTGATTTCCCAGAACACTGAACAAATGCGATTTTTTTACAATGGAAACTAAATGCAAATATTTTATGTCTAGTATATAATAAAAATATTAACAATATCGGGTTGCATCATTTATAAATGGTTTTAAAAGCTAATATAGAAACGTCTTCATCCTTTGTAAGTGCTTAATACGAAATGTTTACAGGAAAGCAATGTCGGCAATGCGTGATTCGAGTTTAAATTCATTTGTTGCAGCATCGGTATTGTCTTTATATGACGTTGAAAATCTCCGTTTATAATGTTACTTTGCCAAAGCTGGGTGCCTCGGTTCGTGGCCCGGGGAGAACCTGCTACCTGAAGGAGTAATGTCGTCCTTGCAGCATTAACTAGTACAGGCTGTGCCGCGTAAGTCACCTTCCGAATGCTGTGAATAGATAAATGATTGGTCTTGTTTCGAAATGACGAAGGGATGTGTCATTTAGCTTGTCCAATACCTTACATAAAGGTGGCATGTTGGGACTTTTGGTATGCAGTAGTCGAATACATAGACGGATATGAGGAAAGGAACAAGCAGGTATACATCCTTAGCAGCACCTTACTGTCGGATGATGATGTACATTAGTTTTTTATAGGACGATTATTATCGAATTAGTGGATGCAAAAACAATTAAGAACTATGCATGCGAGGCATTTAATCCCTTGCATGATACGAAGAACTATAGAAACCAAGCTGATGTTCTACCTTTACAAACGTAATCGGACCATGCTCCCTAACCTTAGTTGGGATTGTCATACAGAGTACCGTTGTTCATCCGATCAGACCATTGAGATACATTTCATTAATGTTGGCTCTACTGGACATTATGTAGAAATGGCAGATAGGGTCGTCCCCAAATACGCAAAATGGAAGCTTGGAACCGTAGATAGTGCCAGATAGATTTCCATGCTAACATTCAGATTGATTATCGACGTTACTTAGGAGGTAACAACTCGTTCAGTGGGGGTTGGGGAAGTTCGGCATCCGATGGACGGGCACCCTACCAAAAGGATAGTTGTCTATCGGCAGAGCCAATACCCAATACAGGGTTTAACAATGCTTCATGTATAATACCAGTCGAATGAAATTACAAGCGGAGTGTTGTGGAGACAATATTACAGATAATTATTACTCTAAAAATAGTGGAAAAAATATTGAATTGGACAAAAGGGCCGAAGAGTTGTCTATTCTGTCCCGTGCACAGAGAGCAAATGTAAATAAGATAATGCTGAGCAGAAGGGGTCAATAACCATTTGTGTAAAACCCACCTAAACCTACCCTAGAGTAAGAGGGATGTGTTACATATCATGGCATCATGCATGAAATATTTCTCTTAAATGATTTTAGGTGTCTTAAAATTGGGGTTTATAGGATATATGATTTATTTGTACTTGTTGAGTAGGAAGGGTAAAAACGTAATTTTGTGTGAGATCAAAATAGGAAGATAACTTGGCGTTTAGATAAGAAGAATATTTGGGTGAGAAAATAACAAAAAGAGTTGTTGTGATTAAGTGGTTAGAGTTTTGTAATTTAATTTCTAAGGTTTTAAGTTCAAATCCTATCACTTAAGTTTTATTCATATTTATCTAAACCCATGTTTGAATTTTCTTTTTCTTACATTCCTTAATTTTAGGAATGTTGTCTTAGGGAAGACACAATAATAATGTCTTGACCATGTGGTCTTGTCCTAAAAAGAATTCTAGAAGAATTATTGTATCCATTATTTTGCAAGCCTTGTCCTAACCTATTTGAATTTAAACTATTCCTAAATCTTTAATTCATTATTTTATATCTATAAAATTCTTGGATAATCCCTTGCTAGAAATTTCAAATATCCCAGCTCTTAGGGGATAGGGGTAGCCGAAAATGGGGAGGAAAAATAGGAAGAAGGTTCCATCAAATCACCATAGCCATTCCTTCAAAACTCCATTTTCTTATTATTCATGTTTTGGTAAAAAATCTGGAAAATTTTCAAATTTCCTTCAAAGCTGTTTTTGAAAAATTGCAGCAAGATTCTCTACCTAATTCTTGCAAGGAATTAACCACCTCGTGTGAGGATGAAGGCTAAAATTCCTTGAATTTTCACAGCTACACAAACAATGCCAAACCATTTTTTTTCCCCCAGCAAACTAGCAACCTTTCAACATAAACCTGAAGCCATTCATTAGAGCACATGAATAGTTGGAACTTTTCCCTTTCTTCTTCAAGATGAAGGCTGGAAAATCACCATTAATGCAGCAAAATCATTCTAAGGTAGACGAAAAATTTTGCACCAAAACCATTTCAATTCCAAGTGTTCTTGAACTTCAATTTCAGAAATTTTTGTCCAGCTTTGCCTCTTCATGCTAAGGCCGAAATTCTTTAGCCAACTTCACCAAATTTCTGCCCCTTGTACAGCCATGAACTGAACCTCTTGGCTTCTCCACCAACCTTGAATAATAGGACTCCATTATCATACCTCAAAATGCTCCTATCTTCACTCTATCCAAATATGTTCAAACTTCAAATAAAAATTCTAGACCTCGTTCCACTAAAATACTCATCTAGCTAGTTGATAAAACCAAAAAATCCCCTGCCATTCCATAGCTAGTTTTGGCTAGCCTAAGCCTAAAACAAATCTCCATGCTTTAGTTAAAATATGGCTTGTTCAGCCATATACCATTGAAGGATAAGAAATCTTCCAAGAGCAAAGACTATTACCCATTCCTATACCTCAAACAACTCCACTTTTTCCTCAATTTGAATTTTGAAAAATCTGGAATTCTCTTTCTCATTCTTGGATCAATTAAAGCTCCCCTTAGGCTAAGCCATTCGGCCATCACTCACACTAGCACACACGAAATTCCTTTCCTCTCAAACTCTCTAAAAAACACCCAAAACACACACTTTACATCTTCAAGCCTAGATCACTTCTAAACACCTTCAATCACTCCCAAACACACTAAACCATTAGTATTCAGCCTATATTCTTCATTGGTGCACTTTATAACACCAAAACACACAAACTTGAACCTTCGAAAGGATCAAACCACCCTTTTTTGTTAAAGAATCGAAGAACACCAAAAAGGTAAAATTAGAACAACCTTCTTGTTCTTCTTCTTTTATTCAACTTCTAATCTTCTCTTCTACTCCCATTCATTCCTCTCTCACTCTCTCCCTCTCCCTTGGCCGAAATATTGATGAACAACCATGGATTATTTTCGGATCACTAGAAGCCATTAAGCACTCAAGGACCTCCACTAAGCAAGGAGAAACTTTCATCAAACGTTCATCAAAATCAAGTATTTCTCTCTTGATCTCCTCTTTAAATTTTCAAAATCAAGATTCTCAGATGATGATAGGTTGATTGAATAAAATAGGGATTGAGGATATGTATGTGGGTAAAGGGAGTGGATTTAAGACATGAGAATTAGAATGAATGATGTAACTTATGGATTTAAGACAAGGGAATTGGAATGAATGATATAACTTATGGATTGTTCTTAGAATTGCTATATGTTCACTATGATTAAGAGATTTATGGATGTTTTAATGCATGTTAGACATTATGCCACTATTATTGATTAGGCCTTCAAGATATTATTTTTCAACAGAGCCATAGGTAATACTATGCCTAGTAGATTATCATCCTTGTTGTTGTATATATGTTAATTCAAGCCTATGTTTTTGGATAGATTAAGCATGTTATTTGCATGTCCATGTATGTATGAGTATGAATATGGATTTTCTCTAGCAATAGAATTATTGTAAGAATTACTTTTATTATTTTTAGAATTATTCTTACTATCATTATTATTATTATTATTATTATTATTATTAATATTAATATAGGTAATATTATGATGTAATTTAATTTACAAAATTCGAAAAATACTAAGTAGGTTCGAAATAGAAGATGACTGAAAATATTATTACTTTATTAGTTAAATAAATAAAATATTTTTATTAAATATAAGTAATAAAATATTGAAATTAATTAATATCAAATTACTCCTAAAACCATAATATTATTAGATAGCCTTACTAAAACTTTTATCTACACTTATAAATATTATTTATATTATAATAATTTATTTATTATTAATTTTATTTGTTATTTATTATTTATTACTTATTAATTAAAAATTAAGTATAATTTATTATTATTTATAATAATATTATTTAAATATTATTTATTACCAATATTATTTTGGATTTATTATTACACATTATATATTACTAATATTACTCATTATTTGTTATTTGTTAGCAAATAGTTAATTTTATAATTTATTACTTATTATTTATTTATAACAGCTATTTATTCTAACTTATGAAACTAATTTCATTTTATAAAATACTTTATCAACTAGTATTTAAGCTTAAGGCATTAAGTTCTTGGCTAGATATTGATTGTGGCTAGTTAACCTAAGAGTTATTTATTTAAGGCAAGTATTGTCTGGATATTTATCTTATACCTTATATTTACCTCAGGCGGGGTTAGGTTGACCTGAACTACCTTGTAAAACTTTTTGTATCCAAGAAGAGCAAAAGATTAGGTAAGTTCTTGCATAAAGTTGTTTGAAGACCAAAGTTACCTTGACAAGTCAAACTCAATATATACAAGTATTTGTACTGTAAATACAATTATGGACAATTTCCCTTTTCTTTTCAGTCAAGCAAATCATTTAAAAATTATACAAGCAATTTCATATAAAATGCTAAACTTTTCCTAAAAACCAACTTTGACAAGGATTTTGGAAACCATAATTGCTAATTTAAAGAGAATCAATGTATGATCTTTCTTTTCCCAAGTGGAATGAACACAACGTTGAGTACTCAATAAGGGTAGACTAGTAGGACTAGTCTTTGAAGGGTTAGGGTAAGTCTCTCAGTAGGTGGCTACCTCTGAGGGGTGAGTCCTTCCTGGATAGGATGCCAGTCCTATTGGTCGTACCAGTCCGAGCTAGCAAGTTCAGTCAAGTGGAATGTGTATTCCCGGAATGGACAATCGGTAAATTTGGGTGTAGAGATGGAGGAATATCTCATCCGATAGGCCGTACACATACCTTTTGTCAATATGCACAATGTGTGGCATCCTAAACGTTATATTGTCATAGTGCACAAAGTGTGGTGTAATGGATACCTCTTTTGAGTGGTTATATTTATTGTATGCATGTATGTTTTGGAAAGGAAAATACCACTATTCATTTGTGAAATTCATTTGAGGCTTACCAGTACTTTCTTTTATAGAAATTTCTCAACTTGCATACATGAACTGTTTTATCTAAAACACTCAAGTCGGTCAACTTGCATACATTTGAGACTCACCACCTTTTATACCTTGTTTCATGCCAATCCTACTATGAAGGTTATTAATTAAAGATTACCTTAATTTGAAGATTTATTTCTTTTTTGATGTATTTCCTTTGAGAGACTTTAACAGATATTTATTTATTTTTAGAGCTTGTTCATGTATTGCTTGGGTTATAATAAGTTAAATTTTGATTTATTTCTTTCATTTATATGGTGTGTCCTAGTTATAAAGACACCTTGTCCTATGGACGGGGCGACATCCCAAATCCTAATAAGGCATAGGTAGTGGGATGTTACAAGTGGTATCAGAGACAAGATTTAGACAATTAGTGATAGTATTTGCTTTTTTTCATTAAAATTAAACTTTTTTTTTTACTAATCTGGGTTGTTTATGCTATATAATGGTTAGAATAATTCAAATTGCAAGGAAAAGGCAACAATGGCATCCACCAATCCCTATTAACCCGGAAGACTTACCAGTGCCATAACTTACACCACAACCTGCACCCCAACCGGTCATACTTTTGCACATGAGCAGTTATGATGAGGTTTAGATTATTAAGCCACCTCCTATACCTGTAATAGACTTAGTTTCTAATAGTGAGGATGAGGATATTGGCAAGGAGTATGTCCCAAACCCGCCTAGCCCCGTGATTGACTTGACTGCTGATAGTGATGACCCGGGAGAAATAGACTATGAATCTCCACCTAGATCATCTTTTGTACCCCCACCTAACCATGTGGAAACTGGAGAGAGTTCTAGGAGACCCGGGAAGGAGCTAATGGACCATGGGTTTATGAATTGTGCAGGGATAGACTTTTCTAGGAATAACGGAGGATGGTTGTACGATGTTGGCACCGAGGATTTTGATGAGAAGTAGGGGCTAAGTTTTGCCATGCTTAGGAAGTTGTTATTTACTGCCTTCAAGAGGGGTCCATTCATGTTTAATGTTATATTTCAAAATTTATGCAAATAAGAGTAGTTTGGTGTACTCTAATAATGAAAAATGCAATTGTTTGTGCTAAGTTTGCATCTAATTTATTTTTGCTTAAGTTTGAAAGTGAATGCATGCTCGTTTTAAATATTTTAAACTTTTATGCATGAACTTATTATCTGGGGACATGGTTTAGAATGGCACTAAAGCATCGTATAGGAGCATCTAGCAGAAGAGTTCCTGAGGCAGAACCCATGACTTCGGAGTTTGATGCACCTCAACTATTATCGCCAAATTAAAGGAATGAGAATGAACTTGAGTAGGAAGTGGGGTCTGAAGAACCTGCTAGTGTGACCATGGGGCAAGTATTCAACAAATGATGGAGATTCTGCAAACCCTATCAGAACGAAGGAACCCGAAGGGGAAAGATGAAGTGTTGGAGAGGTTTCTAAAGTTCCAATCTCCTGCTTTCTTGGGAGAGGCCGAGCAAGTCCAGAAAGTGGAGCAGTGGGTGGAGCAGATGGAGGATATCTTTGCCACACTCCAATACACCGAGAAGCGAATGGTAAAATTTACTGCATTTAGGCTGAGAGGCCTAACTCGGGTATGGTGGAGCGAGTCCAAGATGATTGGAAAATCATAGATCAAGACTGGACATGGGCTAACTTTGTGGAGGCATTCAGAACAGAATATATCCCTCAGTGGATAGTAAAAAAAAAGAGGACGAGTTCCAAAATCTGAAGCAGGGGAGCATAATCGTGGCTCAGTATGCTGCTCATTTTACCTAATTGTCAAAGTACTGCAAGAGGCTGGTAGATATCGAGCAGAATCGAACAAGACAGTTTGTTAAAGGGTTGAGGCAGGAGATAAGAAGTTCTTTGGCACCTTCTCTACCGACGACTTATTTGGGGGCAGTAGACGTGGCAACCCGGACTGAGAATGAGGATTGAAGTAGGATGGTACCAAAACCATTCTTATCGCCAAGGCAACCACCAAGACCCTTTCAGAGGCAGCAAACCAATAAGTGACCTGCCCTTCAGCAATGGCAGAACTGAGGGAAGCAAGTACGAATGGCACCAACTGGTCCTGCACAAAATCTCCCGTCATGCCGACACTACAGGAAGAAGGGTTATATAGAGAAGAACTGTTGGTCTAAGGGAGTTGATTGGAAATGCTATAATTGTGGAGATCCGACGCACTTGTGAAACGCCTGTCCAAAACTTCTCCGAATTAGGCAAGGAAACCCAATCCAGACCGCGAGAGCTAATTGAGCCAATACTGTGGGAGCCTCCGGAAGTGGAACTCAGAAGCCGCAAGTGAAAGTGAAGGTTTTCGCTCTTAACCGAGAGGAAGTTGGAGTAGATGCAATGGCGGTGGAGGGTACGTTTACTATCTAAGGTCGTTCCATTAATGCATTGATAGATCTTGAATCTACCCATTTCTATTTAAACAAGAATTATCCATATCATTTGGGTTGGGACCTTTTACTATGTTGGTGAGTACACCTTGGGAAAAATGGTACAAACCGATCGGTATGTGCAGAATTGTAAGATTGAAGTGGGGAAAGAGAGCTTGGAGGGAGATTAGGTAGTCTTACTATTGACGACTACGACCTCAACTTGGGTATGGATTGGATAGCTAAGCATGGAGCTAAAGTAGACTGTAAGAATAAGTCTGTCTAGTTTATTAGACCAGGATGCAATGTGCTGGAGTTCAATGGCAAGCGGGTAAAAGAGTTGAAGTTTTTGATAGTTGGAGCAAAAGCCCAAAAATTGTTAAAGCAAGGATGTTAAGGATATTTGGTTTACGTGATAAACAAGCTGAAGGATCAGCGTACCCTCAAAGATACTGAGGCGGTAAAAGATTTTCCCGACATATTTCCTATAGAACTTACTTCTCTACCTCCCAACTGAGAAGTGGATTTCACTATAGATCTAATTCCAGGAGTAGAACCTGTATCCCAAACCCTATATCGGATGGCACCGGCAACGTTGAAGGAACAAAAGGAGAAGCTAGAGGAATTAGTGAAGCAAAGTTACATAAGACCTAACACATAACTTTGGAGAGCTCCAGTGTTATTTGTGAAGAAGAAGGACGGGACCTTGAGGTTGTGTATCGACTATCGAGGGTTGAAAAATCTAACCATAAAGAATAAATATCCTCTACCATTAATTGATGAGCTGTTCGACCAGTTGCAAGGCTCCAGTTGTTTTTCCAAAATGGATTTGAGGCAGGGATATTATCAAGTGCAGATAAAGGAGTACGAGATTCCCAAGACGGCCTTCAACATGAGATACGGTCACTACGAGTTTGTAGTGATGCCTTTTGGGGCGACTAATGCACTGACAGTGTTTATGAATTTGATGTATCGAGTTTTCCAACCCTACCTTGATAAGTTCATGGTAGTGTTCATCAATGATATATTCATATACTCCAAGAATCTAGAGGATCATACAGAGCATCTAAGGCTGGTATTGGAAAAGCTAAGAGAGCACAAGCTTTATGCCAAATTTAGCAAGTACGAATTTTGGCTAGACAATGTGTCGTTCCTTGGCCATGTGGTGACCAAAGATGGAATCAAGGTGGACCTGGCAAAAGTTGAAGCAATTTTAGACTGGAAGGAATCGGAGAACATTACAGAGATTAGAAGCTTCTTGGGATTAGCTGGCTATTATAGGCGGTTTATTAAAGGATTCTTGATGCTAGCTTCACCTATAACCCGTTTGTTGAGAAAGGATGTACCATTTGTCTGGAATGAGAAATGCGAGAAGAGTTTCCAAGAGCTGAAGCGGAGGTTAATGACGGCTCCAGTGCTGAGTTTTCCATAGGGAGATGAACCTTACACTTTGTATACTGATGCTTCGAAGGAAGGTTTGGGAGCGGTATTGATTCAGGATAGGAAGGTAATAGCTTATGCCTTTCAGAAGTTGAAGCTCACGAAGTCAATTATCTGACGCATGATTTGGAGCTGGCTACTATTGTTTTGCATTAAATAAATGGCGATAGTATCTGTATGGAGTCGAGTATGAGGTGTTCACCAACCACAAGAGCCTAAAGTATATTTTTACCCAGAAGGACTTGAATTTGCAACAACAGAGATGGATGGAGTTTTTGGAGGAATATCGTTGTCCTATTAACTACCACCTCGAAAAGGCCAACGTTGTTGTTGATGCCCTGAGTCGTAAAGTCAAAATGGCCAGACTGAGAGTGCAAGGGATTCAAACAGTCCAGGAGGTGTTGGATAGAAAGATGGAGGTGTAAGAAGAGAAGATTATTGTCAGTAATCTGAGATTGACACCGGAGCTAAGGCGGGAAATGATCGAGGCTTAGCAAAATAATGCGGAGTTTCAACTTTTCAAGGACAAAAAACTTAAACGGTAAGGCAGTGATTTCGGTAGGACGAGACACGAGTGATATATTTCCGAGATCATTTGTGTGTGCCTGATGAGCAACAGCTGAAGGATAAGATTTTTGAAGAGGCGCATAAAAGTAAGTACGCTTTTCATCCGGAAGAGGTAAAAATGTATCAAGATCTGAAGAAGGCTTATTGGTGGCCCGGAATAAAGAAGAACATGGTGAGGTATGTCTCCACATGCTTGACCTGTTAGAAAGTTAAACCAGAGCACAAAAATTCGGCAGGACTATTGCAACCATTACCGATATCTGAGTGGAAATGGGAAGAAGTGACCCTGGGCTTTGTTACCGGACTCCCTATGGCAAGGACCTAAAAGGATGCCATATGAGTAGTAGTAGACAGATTGACTAAGTCAGTGCATTTTATATCGGTGAACATAAGGGATTCAATGGAGAAGTTAGCTCAAACATAAATGCGAGAGATAGTCAGATTGCATGGAGTACTTTCAAGTATCGTGTCCGACCAAGACCCGAGGTTTACATCCTGATTTTGGGGGCGAGTTTCAAGAATCGATGGGTTCTAATCTGAAGTTCAGTACGATGGCACACTCGCAAATCGATGACCAGTCAGAAAGTGTTATTTAAATATTGGAAGATATGTCAAGGGCTTGCGTATTGGATTTTAGGGATAAATGGATTGAATGTGTACCGTATGTGGAATTGGTTTATAACAATAGCTACCAATCTTCGATTGGAATGGCCCCGTATAAAGCATTGTATGTACATAAGTGTCAAGCACCTCTATATTGGAGTTGGTTAGAAGACGGCCACATAAGCAAGTTTGGGGAAGTCTGCGTTCAAGAGATGGTAGATAAGGTAAATCTGATCAGAGAAAGATTGAAAGCGGCCCAAAGTCGACAAAAAAATTATGTGGATAATAGGCAACGGGAGTTGGAATTTCAAGTAGGAGATAGTGTGTTTCTATGGTTGACTTCGAGTAGAGAAATTTTGAAGCATCCAAAGGGTGGAAAACTGAATTCGAGATATTTGGGAATGTTTTCAATAACGAAAAGGATTAGACTGGTGGCATATCGGCTAGATTTGCTGGATGGATTGATGAGAATACACGATATATTCCATGTGTCCCAGTTGAAGAAGTATAATGCTGACCCTAGACATATTTTGAATGACAAGTCGTTAGTTTTGTAACCCGACTAGAGCTACGTGGAGAAACCTGTGAAAAATTTAGATTGAAGTATCAAGACTCTCCGGAATAAACAGATTCCTATGGTGAAGGTACGGTGGGAGCATCATGGCACTCAATATGCCACGTGGGAAATGGAAGAATGGGTGAAGTGGAAATATCCCCACTTGAGATAAAAGTACACCCGAATTTCAAGACAAAATTCATCTAAGGAGGGAAGGATGTAAAACCTCACCTAAACCTACCCTAGAGTAAGAGGGATGGGTTGCATATCATGGCATCATCCATGAAGTATATTTTTTAAATGATTTTGTATGCCTTAGAAATGTGGTTTATAGGGTATATGGTTTATTTGTGCTTGTTGAATAGGAAGGGTAAAAAGGAAATTTTGCATGAGGTCAAAATAGGAAGATGGTTTGAGGTTTAGACAAGAAGAATATTTGAGTGAGAAAATAAGAATAAGAGTTGTTGTGGTTAGAACTTTATGATTTAATCTCTAAGGTCTTGAATTTAAATCCCATCACTTGAGTTTTATTCATATTTATCTAAACCCAAGTTTGAATTTTCTTTTTCTTACATTCTTTAAAGTTAGAAGTGTTGTCTTAAAGAAGACACAATGGTAATGTCTTGACCATGTGGTGTTGTCCTAAAAAGAATTCTAGAAGAATTCTCGTCTCCATTATTTTTGCAAGCTTTGTCCTAACCTCTTTGAATTTAAAAGATTCCTAAATATTTCATTCATTATTTTATATCCATAAAATTCTTAGATAATCCCTTGCTAGGAATTTTGAAAATCCCAGCTCTTGGGGGATAGGTGTAGCCGAAAATGGGGAGGAAAAATAGGAAAAAGGTTCCATCAAATTACCATAGCTATTACTTCAAAACTCCATTTTCTTCTTGTTCATGTTTTGGTTAAAAATCTAGAAATTTTCTAGATTTCCTTCAAAGCTGTTTCGAAAAATTGCAACAAGCTTCTCTACCTAATTCTTGCAAGGAATCAACCACCTTGTGTGAGGATAAAGGCTGAAATTTCTTGAATTTTCATAGCTACACAAACAATGCCAAACCAGAATTTTTTTTTCTAGCAAACTAGCAACCTTTCAACATGAACTTGAAGCCATTCGTTAGAGCACATGAACAGCTGGAACTTTTCCCTTTCTTTGTCAAGATGAAGGCTGAAAAACCACCATTAATGGACCTTCAAACACCCTCAAAATCCAACAGCAAAATCGTTCCAAAGTGGACCAAAAATTTTATACCAAACCCATTTCAATTCCAAGTGTTCTTGAGCTTCAATTCCAGAAATTTTTGTCCAGCTTTGCCTCTTCATGCTAAGGCCGAAATTCTTTAGCCAACTTCACCAAATTTCTGCCCTTGTACAGCCATGAACTGAATCTCTTGGCTTCTCCACCAACCTTGACTAATAGGATTCCATTATCATACTTCAAAATGTTTCTATCTTCACTCTATCCAAACTTATTCAAACTTCAAATTAAAATTCTAGATTTTTTTCCATTGAAATACTCATTTAGCTAGTTGATAAAACTAGAAAATCCTCTGCCATTCCATAGCTAGTTTTGGCCAGCCTAAGCCTGAAACAACTCTCCATTCTTTAGTCAAAACATAGCTAGTTCAGCCATACACTATTGAAGGATAAGAAACCTTCTAAGAGCAAACACCATTACCCAATCCTATATCTCAAACAACTCCACTTTTTCCTTAATTTGAATTTTGAAAAATCTCGAATTCTCTCTCTCATTCTTGGATATTTGAAAGCTTCCCTTAGGCTAAGCCATTCGACCATCACTCACACTAGCACGCATGAAATTCCTTTCCTCTCAAACTCTCTAAAAAACACCAAGAACACACACTTCACATCTTCAAGCCTAAATCACTCCTAAACACCTTCAGTCACTCCAAAACACACTAAACCATTAGTATTCAACATATATTCTTTATTGGTCCACTTTATAACACCAAAACACACAAAGTTGAACTTTCGAACGGATCAAACCACCCTTTTTTGTTAAATATTCGAAGAACACCAAAAAGGTAAAATAAGAACAACCTTCTTATTCTTCTTCTTTTATTCAACTTCTAATCTTCTTTTCCACTCTCATTCGTTCCTCTCTCCCTCTCTCCCTCTCTCTTGGCCGAAATGTTGTTGAATAGCCATGCATTATTTTCGGATCATTAGAAGCCATCAAGCACTCAAGGACTTCCACTAAGTAAGGTGAAAATTTCATCAAAAGTTCATCAAAATCAAGTATTTCTTTCTTGATCTCCTCTTTATATATTCAAAATCAAAACTCTTAGATGATGATAGGTTGATTGAATAAAATAGGGATTAAGGATATGTATGTGGGCAAATGGAGTGGATTTAAGACATGAGAATTGGAATGAATGATGTGAGTTATGGATTATGCTTAGAATCACTATATGTTCACTATGATTAAGAGCTTTATGGATGTTTTGATGCATGTTAGACATTATGCCATCATTATTGATTAGGCCTTCAAGATATTATTTTTCAATAGAGCCTAGGTAATACTATGCCAAGTAGATTATCATCATTGTTGTAGTATATATGTTAATTCAAGCCTATGTTTTTTGGATAGATTAAGCATGTTGTTTGTTGAATCCATGTATGCATGAGCATGAATATGGATTTTCTCTAGCAATAGAATTATTGCAAGAATTACTTTTATTATTTTTAGAATTATTCTTACTATTATTATTATTATTATTTTTATTATTATTATTATTATTATTATTATTATTATTATTATAGGTAATATTATTATTAAGTTTAATTTACAAAATTCAAAAAATACTAAGTAGGTTCGAAATAGAAGATGATTGAAAATATTATTATTTTATTAGTTAAATAAAGAAAATATTTTTATTAAATATAAGTAATAAAATATTGGAATTAATTAATATCAAATGACTCTTAAAACCATAATATTATTAGATAGCCTTACTAAAACTTTTATCTACACTCATAAATATTATTTATATTATAATAATTTATTTATTATTAATTTTATTTGTTATTTATTATTTATTACTTATTAATTAAAAATTAAGTATAATTTATTATTATTTATAATAATACTATTTAAATATTTTTTATTACCAATATTATTTAGAATTTATTATTACATATTAGTTATTAGTAATTTTATTTCTTACTAATATTACTCATTATTTATTATTTGTTAGCAAATAGTTAATATTATAATTTATTACTTATTATTTATTTGTAACCTCTATTTATTCTAACTTATCAAACTAATTTCATTTTATAAAATACTTTATCAACTAGTATTTAAGCTTAAGGGATTGCTGTCTTGGCTAGATGTTGATTGTAGCTAGTTGACCTAAGAGTTATTTATTTAAGGTAAGTATGGTCTGGATGTTTGTTTTATACCTTGTATTTACCCCAGGCAGGGTTAGTTTGACCTGAACTACCTTGGAAGACTTTTTGTACCCAAGACGAGCAAAAAATCAGGTAAGGTCCTGCATAAAGCTGTTTGAAGACCAAAGTTACCTTGGCAAGTCAAACTCAATGTATATGAGTATATGTACTTTAAACGCAATTATAAACAATTTTCCGTGTTTTTTCAGTCAAGCAAACCATTTAAAAATTATACAAGCAATTTCATACAAAATGCTAAACTTTTCCTAAAAACCAACTTTGACAAGGATTTTGGAAACCATAATTGTTATTTCAAAGAGAATCAATGTATGATCTTTTTTTTCCCAAGTAGGATGAACATAACGTTGAGTACTCAATAAGACTACTAGGATTAGTCTTTGAGGGGTTAGGGTAAGTCTCTCAGTAGGTGGTCACCTCTAAGGGGTGAGTCCTTCCCAGATAGGATGCCAGTCCTGTTGGTCATACCAATCCGAGCTAGCAAGTTTAGTCAAGTGGAAAATGTATTCCTAGAATGGACAATCGGTAAATTTAGGTGTAGAGATAGAGGAGTATTTCATCTGGTAGGTCGTACACGTACCTTTTGTCAGTATGCACAATGTGTGGCATCATATACGTTATATTGTCATAGTACACAAAATGTGGTGCAATGGATACCTCTTTTGAGTGGTTGTATTTATTGTATACATGTATGTTTTGGAAAGGAAAACACCATTCTTCTTTTGTGAAATTCATTTGAGACTTGCCAATACTTTCTTTTATGGAAATTTCTCAACTTGCATACATGAATTGTTTTACCTGAAACACTCAAAGCACATACGGGCTTACTGAAATTTTTGTCTCACCACCCTTTACACCATATTTCAGGTCGGTCTTGCTGTGAAGGTTATTAATTAAAGATTGCCTTGATTTAAAGATTTATTTCTTTTAAGAGGCTTTAACAGACATTTATTTATTTTTAGAGCTTGTTCATGTATTTCTTGGGTTATAATAAGTTAAAATTTGAATTATTTCATTCATTTATATGGTGTGTCCTAGTTATAAAGACCCCTTGTCCTGTGAATGGGGCAATATCCCCAGCCCTAATAGGGGCATAGGTAGTGGTGTGTTACACTTTGGTCCCGAGCTAGATGGTTCTCCCTTATCACCCTACGACTTCAAAACTATCTCCAAAATATAGGAGTGTCTTTTCGACGAGTGCATTGATAGCCATATCTGGCGGTTACTCTCCTTGAGGAACTGTCAGCAAGTCTTGCAGAAGGCGCCATTGTTTAGATCTAAAAACTCTGTCTACAACACCTCCATGAATCTTGGAATCCCAAACGGCTCATCTTCACTACCATGATGGTCGTCCAATCTAGAATTTTCCAATCACAATTTGTTAGCTTTTTCCTCTGACACCGCGACCCATACCTTCATCAAAGTGGTTTGTACTGCCAATGCACCAAATTTGGCTTTCTGCACCGCTGAGTACTAGCTCTAGCGAATGTTGAAGTTAGCAGCCTTTCTCTTCTATCTCGAAGATCCTCTAGTTCCTAGATTAGAAGAGGTCCAATGTAATGGTCTGTTTTTATCGCTTGTTTTGTCGATGTTCGAGAATGGGACGGCCAGGTTTGGATTACAATGGAGTTGCTGTAGCATTCCTCCACATCATCCATCGGGGGCAGGTGTGTATTTAAAAGATAGAATATACTTTAGCAACGAAGTCATGGAACATGGTTGTCATGATGTTGTAGTCAAATAGGCCCCATCCCCGAACTTGAAAGCCTTTTTGTTTTCCTAAGTGGGAGTAGAGTGTGGAATTAAACAACCCTCTTAGAAGGAGTTGAAAAAAGTAGGGAAATGGTGAATGTAATAGAAATCAAGTACAAAACTTTATGAGAGTCCTCCAAGGAGTGTCCGATGTTGTGATCATGAATGTGTTAGGATCGTGTACCAATCAAACCTCATCCTATTGAACTGCATGCTTTTTACTTGTGTTGAAAAACTCCTCTACTATTCGTTCCCATGCAGGACCGTTGATGTGACACTAAGTCCAGGTGCCAGGGGTTGTTTTGAAGGCATAGCAAAGCTCAAGGAACTATTTCTCCACGTCTCAAGGCCATTTGGTGCCATTGAACCCTTCTTTGGGACGATCTCTGGCGGCTAGCATCTGCTGTAAATAAATGCAACAAGATTCAGCGCAAACCATTTCTACGGATGGTCAGCATCATATGACGAAGAACAAGATGAATTCGGATGCAAAAAGGTAGTATTCGAATACAAAAATGCAACTATGATGTCAAGAGGTTGATAATCCCAACTATTGTATGCGAAATAACCGTCCAAGGACAGCTTATGTATCGCCCATTGCAAAACTCCTGTATGGTGGTCGACAGGTATAAAGTCTGGTTACAGGATAATGATGAATTATTGTATCTAGTCTAGTATTTCAAAAGCATAAACCTATTCCACTTGTTCCATTTTTAAAGCCAGTGCCAGATGGATAAACTAGTATTTTCAAACCAAAACGCAGGTTACTAGTACATGTGCGTAGGGCTTGCAAGTTAAGGGTCCCAAAATTTAGTTATTAAGGTATTAGTATGTAGGTTGATATACTTTTTGCAGTTGGCGACACTTTGGTTGTGGGAAAATGTTGTTGTCATTGCTAGAGTTTCTATGCTTTTCAAGTCTTGAACTATAGATGGTACAAGTTTGCTAGGATAAGGAGAAGAATGAAGATTGGCAACTATCGATTAGTATAGTTAGTTCCACAAGCACAAAGAAGGCAATAATAGTTGGATGGATACAGTTGATCGATAGAGTAATATTCAAAATAAGTGCAGTCGCTTACATTAGCAGGTGCCTCATATTCTGCTAACTTTGCCCGCTGTTGGGAAAAATTGAGACGGGAGACTCTAGCAACTGACTCCCATTTCAGCCATTTGTGGGCAATGATATCTGACCGTATAAATAGTCGAATGTGTCTTTTACCTTCCACCAAAATAACTTCCCAATTCAGTTGCACCAGACATTTTAAAAACTTGGACTACAGTACACAATTTTGGCAACATCCATAACTGGTCAGGTCCCCAAGTGTTTGGTGTTACACTTAAATTGATGGTTTAGAACAACCAACTATACAAAATCGATGTTGCAGGAAGAATGGAGCAATATGTTTTCCATGGAAAACAAAAGCGATGTAGTCCCGCTTCCCCTTATTCGCTTGAGCAGACGCCGTTCTTCGGTGTCAGTAAGGCAACTAGCTTTACTTGCGATGACAATACTCAAGAATTATTCCTTTTACTCGTAGGCATTGCATCTGGGTACACTACTGGGACTCTATTGTGATTCTGCAAATAAAATGTTATGGGGTATGAAATATTTTGGGGGAAATTGATGTATTGCTTGTAAAGATGAGAGTTCCACCTTGTTCCGGCACATAGCCACAGTGACCACCGACTGCCTTGGGCTGGATCCAAGCATTGCTGCATATCTAGTTTTTATTTTCTTCCCTTTCTAGCCACCATTTTCCTCATTAGCTGTGTAACACCCCACTACTTATGCAGCCTAGATGGGCAAGGGATGTCGCCCCATCCTTTCAAACCAAGGGTCTTTATAACGAAGGAAAAGAAAGAAATAATAGGGTAAACTAAATATTAAACCTCAAAGTGATAAATTGAATTTGCTATCTAAATAAATCCTAATACAAAGATGCAAGGGTAAACCTTGCTAACCAAAGTAAAACCACTACATAATATAAATAGAGTGATAATAATTGAGTATCGAAGCCTAATCTATTACAAAAAGGATCTTCTACACTCGGTCTTGATAATTATATACTACTCTGAAAATTATGATTAGAAAAATTCATATGAGATTATAAATAAATAATCTCAACAAGTCCGTAGTGTGAAAGTGACTATTATGAAATAAATGACATGATGCATGAAATAATTTGAACGGATGTAATCATAAGAAAATTTAGCATTTTTTCATCTCAAATTCTTTATCAACTTTTGGATAGAAAATTCACAAGTACAGTTAAATATGATATGTAGATAAGAATTTTGTTGAATAATCAATTCAAGTCAAATTCCCGGAACGAAAATTCATTTCGGCAAAAGTCTTGAACCCGTCATCATCAAGCCATATTTTGTATTGAGACTACATATCTACGATACTGTATAAATATGACCACGATATTTCAATGCCGAGAAGACATATTGGGCAGGGTGTACATCCCTCTCGAGATGATACCCTGCCATCCCTCTCATAAATAAATGGACTGGATATCTTGTGTCCTTCCTTCAATTCCCTTTGGGATACCTTATTGCTAGCTAAGGACCCAACTCAACTACTTGGACTATCGCCCCGTTTTAAAAAGACAGTTTTCCATCGATGGCCAATTAACCAGAATCTTCTTCTGTTCTAATGAAAGTTAGTCCTATAGTCTCGCCCCTTAAGTACTCAAGTCTATAACAGAGAGGTTCAAGAAATTCCCATTCCGATATGAAATATACAATTTCATTTCCAAAATATTGTTCCAATCCTCAAAACCTTTTTTTTTTTTAAATTCAACCCAACCCGAAACCATAACTGTACTTTCTCCCCAAAATATTTCCAAAACTGAAATTCCTACATCCGTTCTATCCAAATTTGTTCAAGGCATAATAAAATTAAATCAGTTCATAACTTGCTTCAAAAGCGATATTAATAGGAACCAAAATATCATGTTATGATTTTCGCAATTATGTGCACGAAAAAAATTTGTAATTAGGTATAAACATTGATGCATGGCTCCCAATCATGACATAATGTTCATAAGAAAATTCTAAAAAATTGATTATGCATAATTTCCATGTAAAAGTTGTAAGGTAAATAAAGGTGAGACCAAGTACAACAAAATGGATTATCCAAGAATATTCTTGTTATAAATAAAATGAGAATCATATCATGAGCTTATTTGTATGATAAAAGTGTATGCATGATCATATAAATTTTCTATAGAGCTATTTTGCATAAAAGAGTCATGAAATGTAAGTACTTCCTGCAAGAAAAAATAGCTTTCCTTACACATTTTTAATGACACTTTTTAAAAAGTGTAATAATATAGTACATATAATGACGCTAAGTTTATTCACATCATTATAACAAAAACAAAACGACGTAGTTTTGTTAGAATAATCTAAACTGATATACTATTATGACACTTTCAAGTGTCACCAAAGAAAACAAATATTTTCTGACACTTTATTAGCGTAAGGAAAGAAAAGGCGCGTCTTTAAAATTTTCTTCAAAGAGGCACGAGTTTTGGGGGGATTTTTTTGTGGGTAAATTGAGAAAAATAAATCTCTCATTCTCTATTGAAAACTTCGTGCTTTGTATGTGTGTTCTCTTCTTCACCTCAAAAACCCATCACTTTGTCTTTCATTTCTATTTATCTCTGTGTTCGACTGTCAAGAGGAAAATAAAAGGGAATTTGCCATCGCCCTCGACTCTGTTGTTGTGTGTGATGATGAAGAAGAGAGGTGTGATGTTGACAACCTCTTATCCCAGTTGAACTTGTCGATTATCAGTAGGAGCTTTAGTGTTGGTGTCCTTAAAAGATAGAGTTGGGTAAGTTGAAAGCTTTTAAAATTGTTGCCAATATTTTGAGGGAATTACTGGGAGCCTAGAGCTCTTGTTTTTTGCATAATCTAAATTTTGAATAACTCTAGAATCTGAAGTTAATTTGATGGATTAATTTGAGTGTTTCTGTGAATTAATTTGATGCATTCCTTCAATTTAAGATAAATGTTAGATCTAAGATTAAACTAAAGAATAATCAAATTATGCATGTATTCATCGTCAACTCTACAAATTGTTGATTCAAATTCACGAATCTAAAGAAAGAGATAGTGAAGTCCTAGAGTGATGGGGTCATGTATGGATCTATAATGGGAGTTGCCTCCATTGACCTCACAAATTGGGGCTTTAAATTCCATGTATGAAAGTGAATTTATAAGAACTACTAGTCTAATTAAGTCCCAGAAAATTCGTATTAATTGTTGTTGCACAGGATGAAGTGACCATCTCATTTGAAGAAGTTCTTAGTAGTAGTTTTCAGATAGGGAATTATAGCATAGAATAAATATAAGGTAGGTAATATTGACTGGTGATTTTGTTGTCCTATAATTCTTTTGAACTTATTTTGCCATTCCATCTTTTCTGATAGAAATAGAGTAGAAAACTAGTTCCTATACTATTTGGATTGTTTTTCATGGCTTTCTGGCCAATTTTCAACTTGCATTTACTCACAAACCCTCTGTCCCAAATCCTTATAAAGATTATTGGACTGCACAATTTTTGTTGTAATAATTAGGCATTTGGTTGATTCTTTTGTTGATTATTTAAATCTTAAATTAGTACATCAACAAAAAATTACCTGCTTATTAGAACTATTACTCTAGTCTACTACAACTACAAAAAATAGCCTTTTCATGCACCTATACTCTTTTCTTAATTCACCATCTACTTTAGTCTTTCTTTCTAATTACTTAATGGCTCCCCCATGGAAAGAGTTTTACAAGTCTTAAAAGGTCTTCTAATTAAGCTCCAATCCATTCTTCTCATAAAGAGAATAGTGTTGGATGATGCAAATTTATATAACAAAATTGTGAAAAAAGTATACTTTGTAGATGTACTTTCTCCTTGTTACTGTCCTAAGAGAGGAAGAGGGAAAACAAGTGCTAACACCAATAGAAGATGAAAGCACATGAAAACAATGGCACTTTATTCACAACATAGGAAGCCATTACTAATTCTTGTTTTCTTGATAAAAATTATACCTCATTTGATTTGATCATCATGAAACCATGTGTAAACTACACTGTGTATTTGATTATCATGTACTTTTAAAATTGAGCTTTTTTTTTAACTTTCCTTAAAAAGTTACATTATGTATTATGTGGAAGGAAGTTTTTAAAAATAAAAAAATTTTAGGTTCTATAAGGGTGATTAGACCATAATAGAAGCTTTCATTAGTAGAGTGTGCAATGTTACATGCCAAAGTAAAACTGCATGGTGACTCTCTGTGACACAGGATTTTCATGTGTGATAAGAAATTTTGAAATTCTGGGAGCACATAGGAAAACAAGAATTCATCTTAACTAATTATACATGCAAGCTAATGTGTTAGCTTGATTTTCATATAATTGCACATGTGATCTGTTTCCTAGAAGATGAATGGCATCCTCTGTGTCTTTTATTTCATTATGCATATAAGTTAAGATAATAATGTGGAACAAAAGGGAACAAAAGCAGAGGATGAACTTTTTCTTCAAGTAATTCATAATTATGGCACAAAACTGTTATATATCACACTCCATTCACCAGGAAATTCTGTGCTTGGATTGGTAAGACATATGACTAGAATATATAGAAATAAAAGTATTATGAATAAAATGGATGCATTATTTGCTGACTAAAATTTTCCTATTTGATGTTTAGTTTTCAATTTCTGCAAGTTATTGGATAAAACTAGGGAACTTTTTGGTTCTAAATGCTATTTTTCAAGAAGTTGTGCAACTTTTGTAAAATGTTTTATTGGCATTGATTGTTTCTGTATTTTATATGTTGAACGATGTAGAATAGTGCATATGGAGTTGGTCAAACAGGTAGTACTATTAATGAACTGGAAGTTTTTGTTGTATTTTACTTGTTAGCCCTAAGGGCATTCTCCTATGTTTTGACTTATGACAAATATTAATGAGGACTAACTTGTATGATTTACATGTGATAGGACATTTTTTACCCAGGTTCTTTCAAGGTATGTAAATTGGATTGCTAAGCAACTCTTGAGCTATGGAATCCAAGAATGAGTGATCAAGTAGAAGACCAAGCTTAAGAAATTACATACCAAGAAGTCCTTGTGGAAGAACCTTAGACTAGGAATCATTGCTAAGGCATTTCTTGTAAATTCCTATGTCTTCTTTACCTTATGATTCAGTTTTATTTCTACCATTGAAGCACACAAACAAAAAGATTTCAAAGTTTTATATTTCAGAATTTTGGATTGAGTATTTGGATGGCTTTGTATCCAAAAGATTTGTCCAAAATCCTATGAACAGTGTCAAATCGTTTCTCCTTGAAAAAGTACCATTTTGGACATGCCATTTAGATGCACCTTCATCCAAAACTTGAGTCCAAAACGATGGCAAATCTGACAGCGAAAACTAGCCATTAACTAGCCGTAGCTATCCTATTTTTCACTTCTATAAAAGGCATTTAAACCTAATTTTCTGTAAGATTTTTGTACTATCTCTATAAAAAACACTCTTATACTTTAGAAAATAAAAATCTTCCTTTTTATTGTGCTTCAAAGGTGAAATTGAATTGTTCAAAAAGTGAAAGGCTATTAGAGCTTATTTGTTCACATTTGCTCAAACTTGTGAGCTATTTCTATGAGTTCTTTTTTATTCTAACTTGTATCAAGGTTGACAAGGTAAAACCCGGTTGGGGTGAGCCTTGATTTATTGTGTATCAAGGTTGTGGTGTAAAACCTGTTAGGGTGAGCCTTATTTTAGTTAATGTTCAAGGTTGTGGAGTAAAACCTATTGGGGTGAACCTTGTTCTGTGATTATATCAAGGTTGTAGTGTAAAACCCAGTTGGGGTAAGCCTTGATTATTGTGTTTTAAGAGGTTGGGTATGAAACCAAGTGTGGTGATCCTCATGTGTAAGATTGGTATAGCCTACTGCCATTAATTTGGGAAAAAGGTTTTAGTGATGATGTTGAAATCCTTAAGTGAGAACTTAAGGTAATGGATGTAGATTATTTAAGGATCAAACCACTATGAATCATTGAGTCTATTCTTTTGCATTTATTCTAAAATTCATGCCTGCATTTTTACTGCTCATCCAACTTGAAAGCATTATACTCCTCATTGAATTTGTTAATTTCATCAAAGACTTTTATATTGATTGAGTGAGACTATTTTTGATGCCTTATATGCCTATCCTAATTATAGATTTTCATTTCATTATTTAGTGGAGTTTTTGAAAGTTCTTTGGTAGTTCATTTAAATTTGCATGGACAATCTGATTTTTCTTGCACACACACTTGTTTGCTCTTGTTTTAAGATTTTCAGAACATCTTTAAAGTTTGCAATTGTTTACCATATACCTTATTCACCCATCCTCTAAGGTATATCAATTGGTATCAGAGCTTTGGTCTACATTATCCTTAGCTTAATAGCTTTGTAGCATAGATCCATATGGCAAAAACGCTACTGCTCTACCTTACATGGAAACATGGAAGGTTCCTCCACAAATAGACCTCCTTTATTCTATGGAAGCAATTATATATTCTGAAAAAATAGAATAAAAATTTATATTTGCTTAATCAACTTTAAGCTATGGAATTTGATTGAGAATGGACCATTTGTCCTGTTGAAATTTGTTGAAGGCAGTAATGTGCCTAAACAGAGTGATGAATATGACAATGAGGATATTTCGAAAATGACTCTGAATTTTCAAGCAATGAATATATTGTGTTGTGCTCTTGATGCAAATAAATACAACTGTGTTAGTGGTTGTGATTTAGCCTTTGAAATATGGAGACTACTTGAGGTCACCCATGTGGGGACTAATCAAGTAAAAGAATTAAAGTTGGGAATGTTAGTCCACGATTATGAACTGTTCACTATGAAGCCATGTGAAAATATCACTGATATGCTTACTCGTTTCACAAACATCATGAATGGTCTAAAGGCCTATGGAAAGATTTACTCCTTCGGGGAACAAAACAAAAATTACTTGATGCTCTGCCAAAGAGTTGGCAGCCAAAAACTTTAGTTATAGAAAAATCAAAAAATCTGAACAGTTTAGCCACTGAATAGGTAATTAGCTCTCTATTAACCCATGAAATGAAACTGAAAAAGTTTCAAGAGTATGATGAAGATGATAGAGGCCAAAGAAGAATGGCCTTAAAAGCTATTGATGATGATGTTACTAGTGAACAAATCGAGAGTAAAAAAGGGACTGATCAGGACGCCAAAGAACTGGCCATGGTAGCTAGAAAATTCAAAAAAAATGTTCAGGAAGAGCAACTTCAAAATGCGCATAAAATTTGTTAAAGAGAAGGGACAACCTTCACCCTTCAAACCTCAATTCTATGAATACAAGAGTACGGGGCATTTTATTGCTGATTGCCCAATGTCTAAAGAAAGAGAAGCCAAGCACAATAAGAAGAAAAGAAAAGGACTGATTGGGACTTGGGACCAAGAAGTGTCCGAGACTGAAGAGAGTGATGGATCTGACAAGAAGAAAGCAAACATGTGCTTCATGGCAATGGAAAATGAGGTAAACTCCACTTCCACTAATTCCATATCTGATTTACTTAATTCTGATTATGAAAAGGTTGATGATCCTAGTGAACTACTTCTTGAAATGTTTCATGAACTCAAAAAGTTGTCTAGAAGAAACAAAGAAATGAAAGCAAAAATTGATTCCTTGCTAGACGCAAATGCTAAGCTGTTAAATGAGAATAAAGCCTTACTTGATTCTATTATGTGCTCAAGTATTGAAAATGAGGTTATCCTAACTTCTTTGCATTGTATGATACTTGAGAACAAATGTTTGTGTGACAAAGTACTTTATCTTGAAAATAGGCTTAGTGATTTTAATAATATGAAAAGTAGAGTTGATGACCTCACTATTTGTATTGAGAAATTCACTTATGGTTAAGACAATCGAAATAAATTGCTTGGAGTGCAGTGTATAGCTGGAAATAGGAGTGGTCTCAGTTATTGACATGTGCACAAAGCAGAAAATCACAAACCTCATTTTGTGAAAGCTAGAAACTCAAATGTTGCTCATATCTGCTGTTCTTATTGTGGTAAAAATGGACACAATGCATTTAGGTGTCATATTAGGAAACAAGTTGAATGTGGTATAAAATTGTTTGGAGAGTTAAAAGAACTATCACTAACCCCCAAGGACCCAAGAAAATATGGGTACCAAAAGCTATTCTTCCACCTTATGAGTAGGTACACTAGCTGCAAAAATTGAGCTCCATGAAATAGTATTGGATAGTGGATGCTCAAAACACATGATGGAAAATGCAGCACTAATAGATATCATTCAAGCTGAAAATGATGGATTTGTTTTGGAGATAAGAAAAAGGATAAAAACACTCGGTAAAGGTAATGTTGGTGAGAGATTCTCCATCATTATCATGCAAGTATTATTGATTAATGAATTGAAGCTCAAATTGCTTAATATTAGTCTTTTGTGTGAAAATTGTTGCAAGGTTATTTTTGAAAAAGACTTATGCACTATCATTGACAATTCTTGTGATGAAATCATTTTTTTTGTCAACCGCATTGGCAATGCCTATGTATTATATCTTGATAATCCTTTGCTTATGATATAAAGTGCCTTTCCATATATGATATTGATAGCTACCTTTAGCATAGAAGGTTAGGGCATGTCTCTATTGGTTTGTTGAATAGATTGTCATTAAAAGAACTTGAGAATGGACTGCCCAAAGTGATTTTTGACAAAAAACCAATTGTGTGATGCTTGCCATTTTGAAAACAAACTAAGACATATTTCAAATCCAAGAAAATGATTTTAACCTTAAGTCTTCTTGAGCCAATGCATATGGATTTGTTTGAACCAATAAGGACTGCTAGCGTAAATGGTAAGAGATATGCTCATGTTTTAGTAGATTATTTTTCTAGATATACTTAGACTTTATCTCTTCTTTCGAAAGGGTATTTAGAGTGTTCTATAAAAGAACTCTATATGCGGAAGAATCCATGCTTGTAAATTTTGATGTATCTAACATATATTCCTCTATAAAAGATGATGAGTATGTAGGTAGCTCAAAGAAAAATGGCATTGAACATCATGAAGCTCCATCATTTGACAATCATACCAAAGAAAAAGAATTAGAAGAGCAACAAGTTGAAGAAAGTAAGCAAAGAATGTTGAACACACTGATCAGAATTTGTCAAAAGATTGAAAGTCCAAACTGTCTATCCAAAAGAACATATCATTGGTGATCCTAGCTGTGAAGTTAAAATCAAACGGTATTTTGTTGATAATTTTGTTTTACTTTCTAGCACTGAACCTAATTAAATTGATACAGCCTTACATGATGAATTTTTTGATTATGACCACGCAAGAAAAACTGAACCAATTTGAAAAGAATCAAATTTGGAAGCTTGTCCTTAGACCACTTGACTATTCTGGAATTGATACCAAGTGGGTTTTCAAAAACAAACTTGATAGGCATTTCATTATTATTAGAAGTAAAGTCAGATTAATTGCCCAAGGATTCAATCAAAAAGAGGGCATTGATTATGATGAAACTTTTGCTCCCATTGCTCAATTGAAATCCATTAGAATGCTACTTGTCCTTGCATCATTCAAAAACTTCATACTTTATCAAATGGATGCCAATAGTGTTCTCGTAAATGGTTTTATTGAAAAAGAAATTTATATGAAGCAACCTTCAGGTTTTATTCATGAATGTTTTCCAATCCATGTCTTAGTGGTTTTTTTCTTTCAAAAGGTTCTTCAAAAGGCTTAATGGATACCACATGATTTATCAAATCTGAAAATTCGATGATATCTTAATTGTGCAAATACATGTTTCTGATACTATTTTTGGAGCTACTAATGATTCCTCATGTAAGAAATTTGCCAAAACAATGCAGTAAGAGTTTGAAATAAGCATGATAAGGGAATTTAACTTCTTTCTTAGTCTTCAAAGAAAGCTAACCGTAGATGATATCTTCCTAAATGAAGATAAGTATGCCAAAAAACTATTCAAAAGATAAATTCACAAACTACTAGTTGAAGAATGATTTGATCATCTGAGGAGAGGTTTAGAAATAATCAGATTATGTATCTAACGATTTTGCTAGAGATTGGTTATTTATTCATGCAGAATTCCTAAGATCTTCTAATTTTAGATGGAGATATTGGATGTAGTACTTGAAATGTTTTTTTTGGACCAGGAAATTGGACGGACAATCTGTGTCCAAATGCTCAAATTCTTTAATTAAAAAAATTCCCGCCTTTTTATTCTAGTCGCAACACTCTCTCTCTTCATATCAGAATATCTTTACATACTTTCAGAAATCACATTTCTCAAATATACTAAATTATACTTGTTCTTTTCAAAACCTCGTAAATCTCAAAAAGAATTCAAATCTATTTGAATCTTCTTCTCATTTCAAAAAAATTCAAAAAGCTGTCATTTACCTTAGCACTTGTCTCTTTCCTTTGGCCTTCATTGTCTCGATAAAAACTAGAAGAATCAAAACTTTCAATCCTATCTGCCATGGGTAACATTCTCAAAACTCAGTAAAGAAACCAAGCTAAAAGAAAAAAAAGCCAAGAAGAAGGTAATGAAAAGGAAATCAGTTACTGACTGGACTAATATCTGCGAAGAAGATGGAAAAGTGAGCTATCATTGATGAACTAACACCTCAAAGTGCATTATCAAAACAACCTCCAGAAAAAGAAAGCATGGACACTCAGGTACTCCTATTCCTTGACTTAAAATGTTAATATGAAGTTAATGACTTGTTGACAAGGAATAGGACTGTCATTACTGGATATCGAGTTGATACTGAGGCATGTTTAAATTCTGAGTGCATTCTGGGTTTATTTGAATCAGTGGTTCAGGGACTTTATTATTTGTGAATGAAAAACTTCACTACACTGGTTTGAAAATTCTATGAAAAGGACGATATGAGAAAACAGCGAACAAGCTTATTAAGCAGTGATATATGTTTAGAGTTGGAGAAATGAACTTCGAGTTTGACTATTGTATGTTAAATAGATTTTTTTTTTTTTGAGATAGTAGAGTATAATTGTTTGAAATAAAGAATCTGTCTAGTCAACTTGAGATGAGATTTACTGGTGCCAAGAGCTTTAGAAATTCAAGTGATTGAAATGCCAACTGGTTAAATAGAATGGAGCGAATGCTACATCGCAGGATCTCAACCGTGGTGAAACTGAGTCTTGGCCACAAAATATTTGTAAATTTTCTGCAAATGGTATTGATGCCGGCTCCATCAGAAGGAAAATAAGTTAGCTTTAGATTTCTGGTTGTGAAAATGTTGACTCAATCTCGGAACACATCAAATAAAGCATTATTCTTTAGAAACCTTCTCATCAAGCTATTCAAGTACTTCAATGTTAATTTTAGTATGGTTACCCTGAGCACTGCAAAGTAATCATCTATAGCAGAAATTCATTTGAGGAAATGGGAACCATTTGAGCGGAAAATCAAGGGATATTACTTAGAGAGGCTACTGAAGAAGAGATAAAAATGCAGAGTATTTCAAAGGGAAACATCAGGACGAACAAAAAGAAAAGCTGTGATTAAAATTCAAAGGGAAACATCAAGTAAAGGGAAGTAGAAAACTTAGGAAAGCGGAAAAATGTAGAGTATTTTAGGTGCTCTAAATCTGCTATCTACCAAGCTAAAACAGTCTGAGTGCAGAAGTTAAAGGTGAACTGAAAGTTTTGGGAAATAAATTGCAAATGTGGAAGAAAAGTAATATAAAGCTGAAGTCCATTCGATTGGACAAGTTCCTCTACTCGTGCTAGAGACTTAACCTATCATTCCTTGAAAACAAGAAGAAACTAATATTCAGCCAAAGATGGAGAGTGCATAAGAGAACCAGAAAGAAATGTGCCCACTGTTGAATAACTGCTGCACCTAAAAAAGCTTCCAGGCATAACAAACCAACTACATTTGGCAGCCAATCTGGCTAAAAGTAGAAACATGTCATGGAAAAACAAAAGTCCAACGGAATTGTTGGAAAATATTCAAAGAAATGTGTCAATGCTAAGCTTACAACCATCTTTATTCCATGAGATGTGGCACATGACGTCCGCTAAGTGGTAACTTCTTCTGCCCACCCTTATTTTGATGACACAATTTTATTCGTGCAAAACTTCCTACTCTCTGCACTATATTTTCATGCATATCCTTATTTTAGTCTTTAACTGATATTACTACTAGCTGCATACTACTCATTATTATTGGTAATATTGTTTATTAGTGGCCCTGTTCTAGGCATTCTCCTGATATTACTATCAAAGTACTACTGATTGCTTCTATGCTACTTATTGTTATTACTATTGTTTTGATTGATGACAAATGGGGAGAAAACAGGGATTGTGAATTAATGACTTGAGAAATATATTATTGGGGGATTATGAATTTGATGCGGTTATGGAGATTGTGCTATGGACTAAGAGGAGATTATGCGGGAGGAGATTATGACGTGGAACCTGAAAATTTCTTTAGAAGCTTGTGATTATGTGAAATACATTTTTGGGATTTGAGTTGATCATACATTGTGTTGTGCATTTTTGTGCTTTCATCATATCTCTTTCACTAGTCTTTGCCTTTATAAATATGGATTATGATTGTGACTGCTTATGAGGATTATAAATTATATGGCTTAAGATGAATTATGATTGTTTTTGGTGATTTGATAGAGACTATATTGAGTTGTTGCTGCTGTTATGGACTAAGGAGATTGAAGTGTGTGTATGAGTTCATTGTGCATTCTAACTGATTTTGAATAAGCTGGGTGATTTGTTTTTTGGTTATGGGTGTGATATGCACTTTGTTTAAATATTTGGATAATAAGGATATTTATGTTTATGAAAACTTCTCTTTGATTGCATAGAAAATTTCTTATGTTGAAATACCTTGAAAAATTTGGGTTGGATTGAAAACCTCTGATTTATCCTTGTGAAAAATCTTTTTTTTACCCTTCACATACACAAGGGGAGTTTTGGACCCATGTTTATTCAATCCAAAAGACCAGTCCAAAAATGAGTTTTTAAAAGATTAGCTTCTGTCTCATTTTACCTCATTTTGGATGTAAGTTTTGGAAGTCTAAAATTCTAGAATCCAGTCTTATTTTTAAAATGCACTTCTTAGCTCTCTATATCTTATGTTCATTTATGCACATACTAAAGGGGAGTATTACATCTTATGATTCATCTTCTATACCTCATTGTGTACATATGTATACACTCTTTTGTGTCTACTATCTGTGGCTATTCTTTTATGGAATAGTCCTTTGATGGAAGGAAGGAGGATATGGAGGTAAGTTGGGCCATATGCTCATTGAGCTATGTTTGTGAGTATATGCTTTATTTTCTTTATTTTAAACTCATAAGCACTCTTTGAGTCCTATAATGAGAAATTGCATTTCAATAAAAAATATTCTTATTTCTCTCGATTTAACATGTTCGTATTGTACATATCATTGTTTTTATAACACAATCCTATCAAGTTTGTCATCACTCAAAAAGGAGGAGATTGTTAGCCCTAAGGGCATTCCCCTATATTTTGACTTATGACAAACATTGATGAGGACTAACTTGTATGATTTACATGTGATAGGACATGTTTGACTCAGGTTCTTTCAAGGCATGTAAATAGGATTGCTAAGTAACTCATGAGCAATGGAATCCAAGAATGGGTGATCAAGTAGAAGACTAAGCTTAAGAAATTATATACCAAGAAGTCCTTGTAGAAGAACCTTAGACTAGGAATCGTTACTAAGGTATTTCTTGTAAATTCCTATGTCTTCTTTACCTTGGGATTCAGTTTTATTTCCATCATTGAAGTACACAAACAAAAAGATTTCAATGTTTTATATCTCAAAATTTTGGATTAAGTATTTGGATGGCTCTGTATCCAAAAGATTCGTTCAAAATCCTGTGAACAATGTTAAATCATTTCTGCCTAAAAAAGTACCATTTTGGACTTACCTTTTAGATGCATCTTTATCCAAAACTTGAGTCCAAAACACTGGCAAATCTGACAGTGAAAAATAGCCGTTGTTGTCCTACTTTTTACTTCTATAAAAGACATTTAAACCTAATTTTCTGTAAGATTTTTGTGCTATCTCTATCAGAAATACTCTTACACTTGAGAAAACAAAAATCTTCCTTTTTATTATGCTTCAAAGGTGAAATGAATTGTTCGAAAGGTGAAAGGCTGTTGGTGCTTATTTGTTCACATTTGCTCAAGCTTGTGAGCTATTTCTGTAAGTTTTCTTTCATTCTAACTTGTATCAAGGTTGACAAGGTAAAACCCAGTTGGGGTGAACTTTGATTTATTGTATGTCAAGGTTATGGTATAAAACCCATTGGGGTGAGCCTTGTTTTGGTTAATGTTCAAGGTTGTGAAGTAAACCCATTGGGGGTAAACCTTGTTCTGTGATTGTATCAAGGTTGTGGTGTAAAATCCAGTTGGGGTGAGCCTTGATTATTGTGTTTTAAGAGGTTGGATATAAAACCAAGTGTAGTGATCCTCTTGTGTAAGATTGGTATAGCCTACCACTATTGATTTGGGAAAAAAGGTTTTAGTGATAATGTTGAAATCCTTAAATAAGAACTTAAGGTAGTGGATGTAGATCATTTGAGGATCGAACCATTATAAATGAGTCTATTCTCTTGCATTTATTCTGATATTTATGCCTGCATTTTTACTGCTTATCCAACTTGAAAGCATTATACTCCTCATTGAATTTATTAATTTTATCAAAGACTTTTATATTGATTGAGTGAGACTGTTTTTGATACCTTATCTGCCTATCTTAATTATAGATTTTCATTTCATCATTTAGTGGAGTTTTTGAAAGTTCTTTGGTAGTTCATTTAAAGCTGCACAGACAATTTGATTTTTGTTGCACACACACTTATTTGTTCTTGTTTTAAGATTTTCAGAAGATTTTTAAAGTTTGCAATTGTTTGCCATATACCTTATTCACCCCCCTCTAAGGTATATCACTACTAATGCTTTCCATGTCTATTGGCTAATCCATGGGCCTTTTTGAGTGTTGTATAGTAGTTTTTAGCATCTAAGTCAGGTTTCACTGTGAGTATTCCATTACTATGTCATGAAAGATTGTTACTTGGTAGAGTAGTACACTGCTTGAGGTATTATGGCGATCTATTACTGTTTTGGACATTTATCCATTGACTGGCAAGAAATAACTCAGATCTGCATAGAAATCTTTTGGACGTTTATTCATTAGACTAGGCTTTTAGGAAAAAGATTGTTATTGCTTTTCAAAAGTAAGAAGGCTTCACAAGTCGATTTTGTAGACTTGGTGATCGTTCCTGTCTTAGTTATGTGAAAAGATAAATGCTCATCCTTCTAGGTTCTAAAAAAATGCCTAGTAATTTTTTGTTTAACTAGTTTTCTGGGAATCATTGGCATTGAATAGTTGACTTTTCCTGTTCTTTGGGAAAATATTTAGTAGATTTACTTATACATGTTTCCTTTTGTCAGTAACCTTGGTGTATATGAATGATAATTTGTTGGCATATTGCGTAGGATATTTTGGTATAAAATAGTAAGGAACTAAATTTCATTTTTATACCTACAATATTTGGTGAGCATGAGTTGTTGGGCTTGTTTAACTAATTCCCTTAAATATAATTGAACAAAATATATATTGTAGGTTGATGCATATGTTTCACTTTTAAGTATGTTGGATATATTAAGTAGTTGCAAAAGGCTTCATTCAAAGTGTTGATGCATTTTTAGATATGTTCATGCATAGTTTAAAGCTAAAAACCCATGTATAGTTTTCCAATATCCTTTGTTTTAGCAGCTTTAATATAACTAGAGGAAACCAGCCTAGGAACGTTATAGAATCCAATGCTATTTATACCTATTGCAAAGTTACTGATTTGTGTCTAATAACCCTTACGGTTTGATGGAGTTACAGTCTATTCCTATCTCTTTGTTGTTATGTATTTTTGCATGAGCCTTTATCTTTGGCTTAGAAAGTACTAATCAAATTTTCTTCAAATTCTTTTTAGCATGCATATGTCTTTGTTTAGTGTTTCTGTTTGACTTGACTTCAATAGCTCCTGCAGCTATTAGGTCTCGAGGAATGTCATCAAAATGATAATCCTTACGTGAAGAGGAGAATGGTTGTTGAATCTCACTTGGACTACATCTACACCTAACACCACAAGCCTAAGCATCTACATAGAGAAAAGCAGTTGTACTTACAACTATAACGTTCAGAATTTTAGATGGTCCTAATGAAACGATGTCATGAAACTTATATTTTTGAACTACTTTTGTTTGATGACTATAAATGTTAAATTTGTATGTTATGAAATTTATATTTGAATTAATTTTCATGGCACACAAAAAAGAAATCTATGCTGACACAAAAAAGTATAGATTTCATTTTTTTGTTCAACACTAATTGTGATGGAAAATAGTATTATAATATTACACTTTTTCTGACGTTTGAAAAGCGTCACAGCACTTATTATGACGCTAAATTGTGTCATGACATGATATTTTTCCTAACGCTTTTAGAGCGTCACAACAGAGTACCTATTGTGATGCTAAATAGTATCAAAACAGGACACTTTGCCTAACGCTTGTAAAGCGTCACAACACAACACCTATTGTGACTCAACTTCAGACGACGCTGTTCCAAAGTGTCATGACCTCAAAAGCGTTACTAAAGACCTACTGTCCTGATGCTATTTCGCATCAGGAAAGCCCTTTTTTCTTGTAGTAATTACCTATTGTCCAATACTTAGCAAAATAATTTTCAATTTTTCTTAGGCGCTCCTCCCTCCTAAGCCCGACTCCAAATCCAACATTAATATCACAAGAATTAACCTCTTATCCCCAAATTGATAAAAGTATTGCAAAATAAATCCCTAAGGGAGAAAAGGAGATTACTTATACTCTAAGTAATCTTCACTATTTTCTAACACTAATCAAACTCACCTATGCTAACCCTATTAATCTTAGACCCCCAGTTAAACAAACAATCATAATACAACTTTCCCCACATAAGTTAAGAAAGAAAGCATTCTGCCAAGTTAAAAAGAATAAATAAATAAATAAATGGGTAAATAAATAAGTGACTAAATAAATAAATAAATAATTAATTAAAGGAACAATTGAATAGATAGATAGATAAATAAAGAACTGAAGAAATGAATTATCAAATGAATAAATAAATAGATACCTAGGTGACTTTTTGCATATAAATTATTAGGGTTTCTATAATTCACAATTGAGTACTTAATCAAAGTATGAAAATCTTTAAAAAAGGCATTTCTAGGAAATCAAAGTATTCCATGAAATTCATGTAAATTCATTTCAAGTTATCTATAGATTTTTTTTAAAAGACAAAATTCATATTTTAAACCCTTAGGTTAAAATTCTATTTTAAAAGCAAATCAAGGGCTTCTATGATTGATTTCATTTTCTAATCAAAACATTTTATTTCTTGGTGAAAATTTCCAGTTTGATACTACTAGATGTTAGTTAAATTACTATGTACTCTTCTTCCTAAAACTCTTTTGAAAAATAGGTTAATTAATTTTGCAATTACTCGCCAGAATAGTAATTGTACTAGAGCAGTAATTTTCAAATATTCATATCTTTCAATTTATAAGGATATTTTCAGTGATTCATGAACCAAAATTTTCCTAACATCTCAATTGTAAAAAATTCAATTCAAAATTATTACAAGAAGCAAGATTTTTAGTGGTTCCAAGTTGGCTATGTACAGGGCTTTTTCTGGCAGCTTATGCAATCCAACATAACACTGAAATTCCAACTCACCAAACCCTTGTAAACCCTCAAACAAGTTCTCAACGCACCCTAGATCCTATAAAACATCATACACAAGCCTCATTATCACAATTTGGCCTAAATAAAATGACTCAAATCACCATTCAAAATTCCAACAAATCTTTTGTTTTCCCTAACAAACAATTTAAAGCACAAGAAACACTATACTCCTCCAATTGATCCAAACATAACACCAAACATATAGGGTCACATTCTCACAACATAAATACAATATTATTCAACACAAATTGTAGCATTCAAAGCATGGTATCATGGAACAATTATTTGAGTTGAATTTTCGGTTCTCATAGGAAATTCTTGATTTGTGAAGGAAGATGGTAATAAAGCAAGCATTCCAGTCACACAACATATATTCACATAAGATTCTACATTTCCTAGGCTGCATTCATTATAATCCCATAGAGAAATCATCCAAACAAGGCTTTAGAACCACATTTTTGAAAATCTAGCAGCATACACAACATTTTCGGTTTTATGCTTAGAAATTAAGTACAATAAATTTTGATATAAAGGGGATTTATGTTACGGATCATAAATCAGCCCCTAACATAAATATAATAATTTGCATCACAAATCACCATCCTCAAAGCATAAATTTTCCAGAAATGTAGGCTGTCTAGCAAGGGTATTTTTGGCTATAGCATGAACAAGAGAGAGAAAAAAAAAATGCATTCTTGGCCTACCTCTTGAAGCTCTATTCTTCTACAATGAAAGACAACCAAGATGTGGGTTGATCTTCAAGTCCTTGGCCCTTCTATATAGGGTTTTTGCATGGGAAGAATCAAAGAAAATAAAATGGTGAGAATGGAGCCATGATTTTAGGTCACAAGAATGGAAAGGAAAATGGTGAAGCTTACCTTAGTTCTTAGGCTCAAGATCATTGAAAATGCTGCCTTTATCTCCAAGAAATGATGTTAGCTTTGAGGAGATTAGATGCAAGGTCAAAGGATATGTCTATGCAAGTGTCTTGGCCAAGGAAGAACAAGCTTCTCCTTGGTCACCAAGACTGTCGACCAGCCTTGGAGAGGAGAGAAAAGGGGAGTTTTCTTGAGAGAGAAAAGAAGCAGAATTTTAAGGAAGAAGGGGAGTGTTGGTCGGCTACAATGGAGAGAAAATGGGGAAAATATGGATTTATACTAGGGTAATTTTCAATCCAAAGGTGGAGACAATTTTACCCTATATTCAAGGGCTAAGATGAGGGGTATTTAATTGGGTTAAAAAGATCCATAGGTCTTGAGTATGAGTTTTGGGTCAAATGATAAAATTAAGTTAAGTAATCAAAATTGGATTTGACATGAAATTTGACCAAGATTGTTAACTTAATAAATAAGGCCAAAACCCTAATTAAAATTAAATTTGTTCAAGAGTGTATTTTTCAAAAGAGGAAAGTCATTGTTATGAATTTATTGGAAATGCAATACACTAATTAATTTGACTAATTTGTCTACTACATGTAGTATATACATATATATAATGCACAATTACATAGGTAAAAATCACCTACCACAATCAAATAAATAATTAACATAATACACTTACTTTGTCTAAAATAATTCATACAAAGAGCACATGAAATGGCCACAAATAGTGCAATTAATTTATAAAACGCTGTTAATTGGATCAAATATTTTGATCCCTAGCACTCTATTTAGTAGGGTATTACAAGCTGTGATATTGGCTCCAGTGGCGCCTTTAATTGGCTCAAGGAATGCCATAATTTGGGATCATTGTAGAGATGGTTAAGCTTGACTTTTAGATATATTTCATGGCTCAAGGAATGCCAGAGGTGGTTGAGAACACGATGAATAGAACCCATGAGTCTTGATTTTATAAACTCATCAAGGAGTATGGCCAGCTACTGTACCATGCTCAGTGTTTTCTGCTACTATCATCGGGACAAGTGACACTAAATTGCCGGCATAGCATGGAACAAAACTGGCTTTAGAAAGTCTCTTCATTTTCAGGTAGAGTTGGATTACGTTCAATGAGAGGTCGTAGTTAACATTGCGCTATCTTTATTGGGCCAGATATTAATTTCTGGTCTCCTTGTGGGGCAATATTGTTGATTTTTTTATAGAATATATCTTTCTTGTGCTTCGTGATGCAATTTGGGCTACTTAAACCTACCGGTTAGACACTACATGTTAGACTGACAAGTTAATGTTTGGTACCTTCGTTGCACAGCGTGTACTGTTTGACAACCCAATTTAAAGAAAAGATGATACTGCATAACTCATTTTACTCCATAAACTGTGAAGTAGGGTAATGGTGGACAAATTTTATTTTAAGAAAAATATTGTTATTCGTAAAATATTATCTTTTTCTTTAAATTTATACACACACACATATAACACTAACTTCTTCCCATTTAAAATATTAAAATTAGAAAAAAAAAAAACTAAAACTCTTATAACAGAACTTACTTTGATACAATGATGCTTAGATTATGATTGGATATTTTTTTGCTATCCCATCTAAAATATAACAAAAATAAAATAAAGGATAGATGTTAAGAATTTAATTGACCAAGAAAGAAGAAATTAGATATGTGGAAAAACATCATTTAAAATATGTAGATTATTCGACAATTTTTTTATGGCTTAAAACCTAAAATGGACCTCAAACTTTTCAATTTTTGACAATGTTGCCCTTGAAGTTTTTTAGGGATAGATTGTACCCTTGAACTTGTAAAATTGAGTACAAAGTAGCCCTCCTTAACAGAACCGTTATTAACGGAATGACGTGACTGCTTCCATCCAACGTGGCAATGACGTGGCAGGACATGTCACACGCCAAACCCACATCCCAAATGCCAAATATACACCATTTCTTTCTCCACATTTTGGGAAAAAAAAAGTAAAAAAAAAAAAATCCATAAGAAAAGCTGGTTCCTTCTCTCGACAGACCCACATGCCAATAGAAATCAAAAGTAGATTTCTTCTAATAGTGAAAGCATTGAAAGCACCGAGAGGGATAGGAGAGACAAAGAAGAAGGAAATAGTACAACTCGGTTTAGTTCACTTCACCCCTCCCCCCCCCAACCCAACCTTATCTCAAATTTGTATTTCCTTGTCATTCTCCATGGTGAATCGAAGAGGGGATTCAAGTGTGAGTTCCTCACAAATGGAGTACGTTGAAAATGAGAAAGAAATCATTTGCGGCTACAAACGATTAGCTCCAGTGTTTACCTCATGGACAAATGACAATCCAGGAAGAAGATTCTATGAGTGTCGAAACTTTAAAGTATGTTAGTGATTTTTTTTTTTTAACTGTTGATTCAGGGCTTTTTCCGATTTCGAAGGTTTTTTTTTTGTTTTTTTTGGGTTAAATTTCCTAGCATTTTGTAGGCTGGTGGCTGTCGATTTTTCAAGTGGTACGATGAATGGTTTCCTCAACGAGCAAATGAATTATTGGTGTATCTACGAGACAGCGGGAGGAAGCTTGCAAAGGAGAATGAATTTCTGGAAAAAGAAAATGACATGTTAAAGACCCAACTTTTTTCTTTGGGGGTTACTTTTGATGGGGTAAATTCAAGTAGTAGAAGTCAGAGATTTGGAATAGGTAGCTCAAAAAGCAAAGTGGTTGATAAAAGAGTAAGGGTGGAATCTATTGCAGATTATGAGCTTGTTCAGATGGTGAGGAAGTTGGAAATGGAGAAAGAAGATTTGAATAAGAAAAGCAAGAAAATGAAGCAGAAGGCATATGCAATTGAGAAAGCAAATAAAACATATAAATTGTTGTTACTTGTGATAAGTTTAGGATTCACTTGGTTGTATTTTAGTTGTAAGCTCTTGTGCAATGAAATTTGTGTTGGGGCATTGCCATAATTTGAATGTATGAGGATCCTTTTAGTTGGTTTGAATACTGGCATTGAGTTCAAGTATCTGATCTGAAAACTTTTGCCATATTGTTTCCATGCTTAGAAAACAATAGGAATTTTAATTATATTTCTGTATAAAAGATGTTGGTCCACTGCAGAAAAGTTAGGCAGTTGATTGGATTACCACTTCTTGTTTTTCTTTAAACAGTCAAACCATATGTTTTGACACCATACCATATCAAAATGTTTCTGCAACAACCAAAGTGCCACTTTAGATGACAAGATCTTTAATGGAAGAAGCATTAAAGGAAAAAGAAGATGAAGAGAAGAAATGATTAGTCCAAGATGGTTCAATCTAATAATTATCCACAAACACATCACTTTTCATTCTTCCAGCAATATAAATTTGAAATTTTGTTATTCCAATTTTTAATCCAACTCTGGTATTAGGCCACATTGGTAGCAAACCAATAATTAAGCATGCTTTAACTACTAATTTGCTAGTCAATTTTTCTGGAAAACAATATCAAGCCTTTCCCCAGTTATGATAAGCATCAACTCTGTTGATTGAAAACAACAAAATGTTAGAATTCATGGCATTTTTCAGTACAACACAAGTCTTTCCCCTTATAGTATCATTGTCATTTTGCTGTTGCCCAGACCAGGCATACATCCTGAGCATGCCATCACTTGCTGCAATCCAAGGTTTCAGTATGAATTATTCAGTCCTTAAAGAAACAAAAATTAAAGACCTCATATAATCAGTTTTTTAACTAAATGAACGCTAAACTATCATAGTTTATGCTCTATAAGTTCCTAGTTTTTGATACATGCTAATCCATTTTGCTACAATTATGAAGGCTTCAATTCAGTGACTGCGTTTTTCCAAAAAATCCTTAGTTCTCTTCTTCAGGCAAGTGAATACAATAACAACATAAGCTAGGATCCATGGAGGGATGCTGCCTCCAGAAAAGTTCAACTTCTTTGCCCATTCAGGGGTCTCCCTAATAGCCAATACTATCAAAATTGTTATAACAACGACTCCTAAAATAATCCTAGTAACAGGTTTGATCAAAAAGTCTTGAAATCAGAAGGCAATGTGTCAATATTTGGCTTACTTCATGTGTAATAGGATAAAAGAATTAATTACCCCCTATTTAGTGCTATTTCATAAATTTGAATGACAATTGTTCTTTTTTCCCTTCTTTAGTGCTTTTGCATATGTTTTTTCAAGTTAATACTTACCTGTTATGTACAATAGAATTCCACCCAGGGACATCTAACCTCCTCTTTATGTTTTCCTCAGGAACTTGTACATGTAATATGGAGACAAAGCCTGATATACATGAGGGTTCCACTGAAAAATGTCAATAGCACTGATGCAGAGAAGCCATGTTATCACCACAGGTGCAGACAAGAATCCGACCCTGTGGGTGCCATAATGTTGAAGGGCAAACAAGGCTATCAGTATGATACACGCAACTGGAACCTCAACATCTGCAAAATTATCATATTTGAGAAAACAATTTTCATGTCACTTCTAGGATACAAGAACAAAGTGTTAGCTCAAAAAAAAAAAAAAAAAAAACTCAAAAGCATTCAGATCCGACTCCCCTCCCCTTCCCCCTGGCATGGCCAATGTACCAAAACAATTCAATTTATAAGTAGTCAGGGCATGCAATTTCCAAACGCAAGAAGTATTACCAAAGACATCTAAAAATTTGAATTTAATAGACAGTTAAAGGTTATAGCCCTTAAGAAATATTGTCAAAAACAGTCAGTGAAATTCTTAAAAAAAGTTTCTTCTATTTGTAATGGCCTTGAATAAAAATCTTGTTACATTTGATCGATCAACCTAAGCTCTGTAGCCTTATCTAAATATGGTTTCTTCTCCTGATCAAAGCATTTGAAATTTCAAAAACATTTGAACTGATTAAACGTTCCAATACAAGCAAATTGCTCTTGAAAAAGAAGGAAGCTCAGCATTCACTTGATCAGTCATGGACTTCCACTTCTCACCACCCTCTTTAGCAACCTAAATGAATGAAAAAACAAAAACACCAAGTGAGATAAGGCTGAACCAGTGAGAGCCTAACATACATTCATAACACGAAAACAAACCTTCCTAGATGTTTTTGCCTTCTTGAAAGATTTCCTAAACTTCTACCTAGATGTTTTTAAAACAAATTCATTCAGCCAATAGAGCATAAATGGGACAGCTCTTAATAAATGAATGAAAATGATAGAAATGGAGATTACATGAAGACAAAGAAGCACAAGAATATATTCTAAGATTACTTTCACCTGATATCAAATTCTTGAAAGGAATCCATCAATCTATGCAAGATAGACTTGATCCCTTACACATGATAAGAAGTGACAATGTTATAATAACTAATGAAAAAAGATTTTTAGTAATAAACTTGCCAATGCATTTTCAGTAATAAATCTGCCAATACAATACAAACAAGTGCACTTTGAGTTCAAAAACAATATCCATATCCTATCCAATCCCCATTCTTAACAGATTTTCAGTAATATAGTGCACTTTCAATTCAACAACAATATCCATATCATGTCCATTCCAAAAACAATCAACAACATCACATACTAAAAAACAAACTCTAAACAAACTTCCAACAATTTGGTTAAACAAGTGATTTTTTTTATCTAACATGATCCCAGAATTTCTCTGTTCTTGACAGATTCTTGTGTTTGAACTTCATTTTCCATAGTATCTGAACACAATTTGTGCTGCAAATTGTTTGCTCTAGACCCAAATCCAGACTGCAAGTAGCAAGGCACAACCATTATACATTGATATGTTCACCATGTCAACTTGTAAACAAACAAATAAATGCTCACAGAACATACACAAAGAGTCTGTACTCTAGTTTTGAGATTTGTATATAAGCCAAATCCTTCGATTGTATGCTTTCTTTTCTGGCCTGATTTTTGCATTGGTTCCTTTACTGTCTTCTTTCCTTTGTCAACCATCTTGGAAACCATGTCAGACTGTAGAACTCCTACGGCTACATTGGCCTCAACTTGTACACTTGTACTGCCTTGGTTCTTTTTCCTATGGAACAAGTACACATACATTACCAAAATGACCAAAATTTAAGGCTATTAATTATGACATAAGCACACAATACTAATTTATCGAACCCACTTACAGTGCTATTCTTAGCTCCAGGTTTTTATCCCAGCCTTACACCCTTTGCAGTTGATTTAGAAGACTGAAACAAGCACACAAACCTTTTGTTGTAAAATCTCAGTAAAAGAGATTAATGCTCTAAACAGAAAAAAGAAACATACCTATTGTCCAGATTTTTGTGGCTTCTTACACCCTTTTTTATTATGCCCTTCATCTCCACAATTTGAACAAGATATAATAGTGCCACTTCTACTAGCCAAACTAGAGTTAGGTTGTTTTTTGGGCTCATCCATAGTCTTCCTCCTATTTTTTTTTTTTTTTGCCTTCCCCGAGGCTTCTTTGGCTCTAATGGTGGCAAAATAAGTTCATAACTTGTTTTTTTCCATTCATGAGGCCCATTTATTGGATGTAAGGCATGGTTGTATGTCTTCATGTAGGTTTCTTAATTGTAGTAATTATGGATGTAGTCATCAGGCTCACCTCTACTATGCCAAATTGCAGCACAAGCATGTGGGTAAGGTATTCTAGAAACCTGCCAATACCTACAAGAACATGTCCTCTTGCTCAAGTCAACCACAAACCTAATTTTTCCTCTTTTTATCTCACATCCATTCTCACCATAGTTAACCATTTGCAAACCCGAGCCCTCTTGCTTGCAAGCATCAAATTTTTGCTTAATTAATGGCCCATAATTTTGCTTCTAGCTTGCCTTTTCTTTTCAATCCTAATAATTGTTCACTCTCTAATCTCCTCCAACATGGTTATTATATTTTTCCTTCTTGCATCTAAGATAATTGAGTTGAAACTCTCGCATGCATTGCTATCCACCATGTCACATTTACAGTGTTCACAAAAAAAAGCCTTGGTCCACTGTTTAGGTTGCTTATCTTTCTTCATCAATTCTTCAGCACTGCCTTTATCTTTCTGTGCCAATTGACTAACTTTATTCTCCCACTCTCTTTCCATTGTTGCTTTCACTATTTTCCAGAAACAAGACTCATAAGACTTGGCTTTTTTTCGTCCAGACCAATTAGAAAAAACATGTCTACCATAATTTCTATGCTCAGCTTCTGGGATGAAATTTTGAATAGCTAATCTCAAACCTAACAGTAGAAAAAAAAAAAAACACACACACACACACACACACACACATCAATGTTAGTAATAAATGAAATAAAAATATAGCTAGGCTGTCTACTGAAAGAGTCGTACACCTTTTGTTGATTGGACATAATGGTGAAATTGCAACCAGCTCCGAGGTCTAGATCATTTTGTAAGAGTTGTATAAACTACTCCCATGTTTGCCTATTTTCCCTCTCCATAACAACCCATGCAACAGGATACATTTGATCATTTGCATCCTTACCCACAACAGTTAGCAATTCACATTTGAAAAGGCCCTTTAAAAAACAACCATCAACTCCCAATATAAGCATTCAACCTACCTTCCAACCACTCTTCATTGCCCCAAAGCAAACATAAAATCTTTGAAAATGTGGCGGGGAATCTGGAGTGACTTTTGCAACTTCAACCTTGATTGTGCTATTAGGATTCTTCTCAAGCAACTCATTCCCATAATCCCAGAGAAGACTAAATTCTTCCTTCAGATTTCTAGTAACTTCATGCATTACTGCTACCCTTATTCTCGCACATTTTTTTAGAGGAACATTGACATGCATCACATTACTAACCATTTTTTGGATCTTCTTTAGTTTTAAGCTTGGGTAATCCCTAATAAATTCATGCAACCTATTTGCTATAACCTTTGTATTGGACAAACTATTTTTGAAACTAACACAACAACAATGCTGATTAGTAAAACTCTTCACCATGATACCTCTAGCTCTTTTGTCAAAACTAGCATAAATTGACCAGGGACATTTTGCAACTGCCTTGCATCGAACCCTAATTCTGTTTGATTCATTTTTTATGAATTGCAACTCCCTCCTAAAAGCAACAGAATAATCTATGATGGCTTTCTTGAATTGTTGATTATCTAAAAAGACCATGCCTGTTTGAAACTTAGGAAATTTTTCATTAGGATTGTAATGGACAAACCTGCTCTTTCTCCTTTGCGCATCATCATGGTCTTCGTCTTCATCTGATCCAACTAAGCTGCCAAAATCAGAGTTGTCATAGCAATCACTATCCATATCTGAAGCATCTGAATCACGTTCCTGATATGCATTTTTCATTTCACTATCTGCAACTTCTGTATGTGTTATTTCATCATTACTAAGCTTGTCTGATAGGACATAAGGATGTTCAGCTTTTTTGCTTTCTCTGATTTTACTGGCCTCTTGCCTGGCTTTTTCTCTAACTGCTAGTAATTCCTCATCATTTTCATCATCAGACAAATAACTCTCACCAAATATTCAGCTTTAAGGTCCACACCAACCAAGTTTTCAATCTCGTCATCATCAACCACAAACTCATCATGTAAATTGTCATCCTTACCCTCAAGAGTCATTGATTTATCCAACCCATCATTAAGTTCTCCTACTGGTCCTCCACTAGCTACCTGACTTAGACCATTTTCATCAAAAACTGACACCATGGGCCCCTCAGTCAAACTATGTTAGTTGTCACCTATTCTTACCAATTTAGGAGTATATGGAGTACTTTCCACATATAACTTTATTTCTTTATGCTCAAACCAGACATTGAGCATATCAATTGTTGAAGCATCATCCCATATCAATCTAATCCCATCTCTAAATGAGTTGCTCTTAGGGTTATAAAAATACACACGATCTATGTTCATATTTAGTGCTTCCCTCACTATTCTTTTAAGTTCAAAATATAAAACTGTATTGGGATCTTTTCTAATTCTAAGCAAACTCCCACCTTCATAACTAAGATCTCTAGCATTAACAAATCTACCTTCATAGTATAAATCCATGTAATACTTAATGGAACCACCTATCTGCACATAAGACATAATCAAAACTAATGAGTTTTTGAGCAGTCCATGTTATAATGCTGCAAAATTTAAAAAGTACAACTTATACCTTAAAAAACACATGAAAGATAAGAACAAAAAATATAAGATTTATGTCCTTTAATTAGTATTTCTACTGACAGTAGATAAAGAAGTAATACCTTTTTGTCCACCATTTAACAAACTATAGCAGACCAGAACAAATGCTGGTACTTTTCAAGACCCAAAGATTCTTCATTTTATTTTTTTTATTAAAAAACGGTTTGCTAACTAGTGATAATACTTCATTTTGAGTTTTCAAGAGCTTAATACTGCATTTTGGGTTAGGTTTTTTAAATCACAGGAGCCAAATACTCCATTTTGAGTCTCCTATTCGAAAGTTTTCTAATTCTTAGAGGAAAAAAAAAAGCTAAATTTTCTAGATCGGAAGAGTCTAAGTGTGCATTATGAATAAAATACACTCAAATCACTCTTATAACTATTTAATCTTCATTGTTGGAGTTTTTAAAGTTTTAGACCCATTTTACCAGAACGTTGATCCTAACCCAAACTCGAAACACACAATAATCGAACAAACTATAAAACTGTTACCTTTGGGTTTGTAAGAAGCCAGTAGCTTTTTAATCGTCGACTTAAAACCTTTTAGTGGCAACTCATCTTTTGCTTTCTCCTTCTGTTGTTCATACTTTACTTTGTCTTTCAGAAACGAATGTTGCGACTTCCCTAAATTTAACGATCAGAAGCTTTTTTTTTTCCCTAGAGGTTTCCCGCAAAGCAAACAATCTATCAATCGTGCTTTTCTTTGCCCTTCAGAAAGAAATGGTGTATATTTGGCATTTGGGATGTGGGTCTGGCGTGTGACGTGCCCTGCCACTTCATTGACACATCGGATTGAAGTAGCCACGTCATTCCGTTAATAACGATTCTGTGAAGGAGGTCTACTTTGTACTCAATTTTACAAGTTCTGTAACACCCCACTACCTAGGCCTAACAGGGTCGGGATGTCGCCCCATCCAAAGGACAAAGAGTCTTTATAACTAGGTCACACAAAAAAAATAAAAAAATACTTTAAAATTTAAACTTATTACAATCCAAAAATTCAAGACAAATCCAAAATAAAAATTATTTACTCTCAACTCACAAAGCATTACATAAAATAGATAACAGAATATCTTCCAAGCAGGCAACAACTAGCTACTCATCCCCACAGCAGGATCGACCTGAAATCATGGTAAGAAGGGTGATGAGATAAAAATAGATAAAATAGATAACAGAATATCTTCCAAGCATTACATAAAATAGATAACAGAATATCTTCCAAGCAGGCAATAACTAGCTACTCATCCCCACAGCAGGATCGACCTGAAATCATGGTAAGAAGGGTGATGAGATAAAAATCTCAGTAAGTCCGTGTGTGCTTTGAGTGTTCAGTGAAAACAGTTCGTGAATGCAAAGTATAAGAACTTCCTAAGAAAAATATTGGCAAGCAATGAACAATGTTCAAAATCAAGAGAGGTGTTTTGGTTTTTCTATCCATACATGTACAATAAAATCAACCACTCAAAAGAGTGGTCATAGGTTACCACACGTTGGGCCCCATAACCTTACAACGGTCAGAATGCCAAACTTTGTGCAGACGGACAAAAGGTAGGTGATCGACCTACTGGGTAAGATACTCCTCATTCTCTACACCAAAATAAAATCGGTTGTCCATTCCAGCAACACACAGTCCACATGACTGAAACCTGCTAGCTCGAATCGGCATGACTAAGTAGTACTGGCATTTCTCTAAGTTGAGTTCATCTTCTGAAGGTGGCCTCCTATCAGAAGACTAACTCTTGCTCTTCAAAATTAGTACCACTAGCCTACCCTTATTGAGTACTCAACGTAGTTCATCCCACTTGGGAGAAAACTAATAAAACATAGCTTTACTTGAAAATGGCAATCAAGGGTTTCTAAAGTCTTTGTCAAAATTTGTTTTAGAAACAGTTTAGTGTTTGAATAAAACAGCTTGTTGTTTTTCAAATAATTGGTTTGACTGAAACAAGAAAGGAAACAGTCTCTAATTGCCTTTACCAAATCAGTGTTCACAAACTTCGTATTTAGCTTACCATAACAACTTTTGCAACAAACAGGTTTTATACAGGAGCTTACCTGATCCTTTTCCCGAGATAAAATAAAGATTTCCAAGAGCTGACCTAACCCCGCTTGTTGTAAACATAAGCCATAATTAAACCCAAGCCAAAATTTACTTTCAAAAATAAACCAAGCTCGACTCACTACAATGATGACCCTAGTGTCCCAAGACTTTAAGGCTAGATAATAAATAGGGGGTTTACAAGATAAATCTAACTTGATATTAAAATAACTAGGGTTTGTGAATTAGATACTAAAAGTTGTAGGTTTAAATCTTGCTATAAATAAATTAGGGTTTATTTGATGAAGGGTCCTAGGCCTAGATGATATTATTTAAAATAATGATTTATAATAACTAATGGTTAGAAAATAATTGGTAAATAAAATTAATAATAAGTAAATTTTAATTTGCCTTGACTAAAAAATAATAAATAAATTTTAATAGTATTTATGAATATAAGACTTACAAAATTAATATTTTACCTATTATGATTATTTATACAAAAGGCTTTATTTGATATTATTATTTTATATAATATATATATATATATATATATATATATATTATTCCTTTAATAAAAGCTATCATTTATTTGACTAAAATATCATTATTTTATATAACAGTCCAAATCCACATTTTCCTAGGGTTTTCGAAATCATTAGAAGAAATTATAGTATTAATCATTTTATTGATGAAATAAAATTGGCTAACTTAATTAGTTTAGGAACAACAAGGTCATGATCATAATTCCTATTGCTAACCATCATCATGAACATACACTCTACACCACCAATCAACAAACCATCCAAATCATGAAATAAAGCATAGATCCAAATTTACCAACACATGATCCAAGCTCCATTAAACATAATCATATTCGTGGCTTCAAACAAGGATACACGAACATAAAACCCTATTCACCAAAGGTGACATAATCTCTAACATGCTTGATTATTCATACTACTCACGACATGAAGGCATGCAACAAACCCTAAAAATGCCATACATTCAACCAAGACAAATCATCACATGCATCAATCCCATCTCCATCATACAAACACATTCATTCTCATGCTTCAATCCCAACCCCATCACAAAACACATGATCAATCTCCCAATATATTCATCCTCATCCAACTACATCCAAGAGACAAGAATCTAGAATTTAAAGAGAAGATTGAAGAGGCTTACTTGAATGATGACTACCTTAAAGATGTTTCAAGAGAATCCTCTCACTAGGAAGGCTTGATCCGTCTAAGGAGAAGAAGAAAAATGGCTGTGGTGGAAGTAACCATTCGGCCGAGAGAGGGAGAGAGAGAACGAAAAAGAGAGTTCATTAGTATATATTCATTAAGGTCAAAGATGGAAGAAGATGGAGTTATTTGATCATGCTTACCTCGGAAGTGTTCTTGAGCCTTCATGAAAATTCTGGTTTTGGATCCGAAAGTAGAACTTTGATTTCAGGGTTTGATGTTAAAAATTGCAGAAATGGATTCAGAAGTATGAGTTGGTGTGATCTAGAGTTTTTGGAGAAGATTGGAGAGGTTTTGAGTGGTCTTAGGCTTGAGAATGGTGGTAGGTGTTCTTCGAGGTTTGGAGAGAATAGAGAGAATGGATGAAGGCTGGCCGAAATTCTGCTTGGAAGGATTGGCCGAATGGTTTGGAGATTTTTGGTAATTGGATTTTCAGCTTTGGGAGGAAAAGGAAAGCTGGTTTTTTAAAATTCAAAAGGAATACTTTAGGGAATCAATCATGGTAGCAAATATGGTAAGTAAATCTTTGTCGATGGAGGTCTTTTGGAAGCTGCAATGGCCGGTTACTTGGCTGGAATTTTCGCTGAGTTGAATGATGTTGGAATGAGCTTTAGGGTGGCCGAAATATGGAGCATAATGGTGAAGGAATTTTCTAGTTAGTTGAGGGTTAATCTATGGAAGTTTGCTGGAATTTTAGACTCCAATTGATGGCTTGATTGAAGTGATTGATGGTGAGATTTTAGGAGCAGCCATGAAACTCCTTTCGTGCAGAACACTGGTGGGGATGATGAAGTTCAATTCATGGCTGTTCAAGATGGGTTTTACTGAAAAATGGGATGAGTTTCGGACAAGGGTGAAGAAGGAACAAAGGTGGAGATTCTGATTAACCTTTCACAAGGCTTGCTGAAATTTTTGGGCAAATTTTCTGCCATGCTTCAGCCAACTTGCAGAAGCATTGAAGGGGTTTTGGGGGAATCCTTTAAGGCTGGTTTCCAGCCTTCTTTATGGAGGAAGAACAAGGTTGAATTGCTGGTTGAAAAGCTGGAAGAAACAGCTTGGTTTTCGACTCACCAAGTTGCAAAAACTGTCCAGAAAATTTTCCTGGTTTGCACAGCTTTTGTGCTGTCCGATTTTGTCTAAAGTTTTCAGTTTTCAAGCTGAGTGAATTGGTTGTGTTTCTGGCAGTATTTAAGAGGGAAGGATGGCTGAAGATTTTGACAATTGAACTGATCATGAAGCTGGAAAAATTTCCAGATTACTACATTTAGAAGATGAACACACATAAGTTGGAGTTTGAAGGTTCAACTATGGAGATTAATTCTCTTGGGCACCTTCCATAACTCTTCCCCATTTTCGGTCAACAAGATCTCCTCACAAAGACATTTTCGAAACCTCAATATCCCAGAACCTTGCTGGAATTTTCTGAAAATAAAATTGGCTTAGATAAATTGAACAACCTAATTGATTACGAACTAAGGAAAGTTAGAGATCAAGAAGGGCATGAATCCCTTGGAAATTTTTGTAGTGCACAAGAGTGGAATTAGGACATTCCTTTCATGTCTCCCCTAGGATAACACTCCTTCTCTTCCCTAAAGCATGCAAGGGCTGAAATATTGCCTACCTATCAAAAAATAAAATTTAATCATGCTAAAACTCAAATGATGAAATTTGAACTTAAGACCTCAAGGATTTATTCCAAAGCTCTAACTACTAAACCACAACAACTCTTGTTCTTATTTTCTCTCCCAAATATTTTTCTTATTTAATCCTCAAGCTATCTCCCTATTTCCACCTCAAGTAAAATTACCATTTTGCCTTTCGTACTCAATAAGCACAATTAAGCCATCTAAACCACAAATCACATATCCAAAGCACATAAAATCATATAAAAATATATTTATGCAAGCAAGAAAATATGATATGCATCCCGACCCCTTATGCTAAGGTTGGTTTTAGTTGGGATTTCACATCCTCCCCTCCTTAGAAGAATTTCGTCCCAAAATTCAGGCATACCTTTATTTTAGATCGGGATACTTCTGCATTACCCACTCTTTTGATTCCTATGTGGCATCTCGCGTGCCATGATGCTCCCACTGAACTTTTACTATCGGTATCTGCTTGTTTCGGATATTCTTGATACTGCGGTCCTATATTTGTACGAGTTTTTCCACATAGCTCAGATCGAGTTGTAACACTAACGACTCATTATTCAAAACATGACCGGAATTAGCATTGTACTTCTTCAACTGTGACATATGAAACCCGTCATGAATTCCCGCTAATCCATCTGGCAAGTCTAATCGATATGCTACCGGTCCAATCATTTCCTTTATCGAGAACGGTCCCAAATACCTCGGATTCCGCTTTCTACCCTTCGGATGCTTCAGGATTCCTCTATTCGGCATCAATCTCAGAAATACACGGTCTCCTACTTGAAACTCCAAATCCCTCCGCCTATTTTCTGCATAGATCTTTTGTCGGCTCTGAGCTGCCTTCAACCTTTCCTTGATTAACTTTACTTTGTCCAACATTTCTTGAACACAGACTTCTCCAGTTTTACTTACGTGACCATCTTCTGACCAACTCCAGTATAGCGATACCTAACACTTGCGTCCATACAGGGTCTCATACGGAGCCATCCCAATTAAAGCTTGATAACTATTATTATACGACAACTCCGCATACGGCACACATTTGATCCACTTATCTTCGAAATCCAGAACACAGGCTCTCAGCATATCCTCTAATATTTGTATAACCCTTTTCTGACTGTCTATCGGTCTGTGGATGCACCGTCATACTGAACTTCAAACTCGACCCCATTGATTCTTTAAACTTGCCCCAAAATTGAGACGTAAACCTCGGGTCTCGGTCAGACACGATACTTGAAGGTACTCCATGCAGACGAACTATTTCGCGCACATAAGCTGAGCCAACTTCTCCGTGGAATCTTATACATTCACTGGTATGAAATGTGCCGATTTGGTCAGTCGATCCACCACTACCCATATGGCATCCTTCTGGATCCTTGACATAGGAAGTCCGGTGACAAAATCTATGAGCACCTCCTCCTACTTCTATTCAGGTACTAGCAATAGTTGTAACAATCCTGCTGACTTCTTGTGTTCTGCTTGACTTTCTGACAGGTGAGACATGTCGAGATATACTTGACTACATCCCGCTTTATTCCAGCCCACCAATAGGCCCTCTTCAGATCCTGATACATTTTGACTTCCCCCGGATGAATGGCGTACTTGCTCTTGTGCGCCTCTTCTAAAATTCTGTCCTTCAATTGATGCTCTTTGGGTACACACAACCGATCCCTGAAATACAAAACTCCCCCCTCGTCTTGCCATCTAAGTTCCTTGTACTTGAACAACTGAAATTCTATGCTATTTTGCTGAGCTTCCACAATTTCCTGCCTTAGATCTGGTGTCAACTTCAAGTTGCTAACAATAATTCTCTTCTATTGCACTTCTACTCTTCTATCCAACACATCCTGAACTAATTGAATCTCCTACACTCTTAATCTGGCCATATCGACTTTTCTGCTCAGTGCATCAGCAACAATGTTGGCCTTCCCTGGATGATAGTTGATTGGACAACAGTACCCTCTTAGGAATTCCATCCACCGCCGCTATCTCAAATTCAAATCCTTCAGGGTGAAGATGTACTTCAGGCTCTTGTGGTCAATGAACACTTCATACTCAGCTCCATACAGGTAGTGTTGCCATTTATTTAGAGCGAACACAATGGCTGCCAGCTCCAGATCATGTGTAGGGTAGTTAACTTCATGAGGTCTCAACTTATGAGAAGCATAAGCAATCACTTTCCGGTCTTGCATTAATACTGCTCACAATCCTTCTTTCGAGGCAACGGTACACAGTGCGTAAGGCTTATCTTCCTCTGGTAGACTCAACACTGGTGCTTTCATCAATCTTCGCTTCAACTCTTGGAAACTCTTCTCACATTTCTCGCTCCAAACGAATGGAACATCTTTTCTCAGCAGTCGGGTCATAGGCGATGCGAGCGTTGAAAAACCTTTGATGAACCTCCTATAGTAACCAGCCAATCCCAAGAAGCTTCAAATCTCGGTGATGTTCTCCGGTTGCTTCCAGTTTAACACTGCTTCAACCTTTGCTGAGTCTACCTTGATTCCCTCCTTGGTCACCATATGGCCAAGAAATGCTACACTGTCTAGCCAGAACTCACACTTGCTAAACTTGGCGGAAAGCTTGTGCTCCCGCAGTTTCTCCAATACGAGCTTCAGATGCTCCGCATGCTCCTCCGAACTCTTGGAATAGATTAGAATGTCATTGATAAAGACCACCACGAACTTGTCTAAGTAGGGTCGGAACACTCGGTGCATCAGGTTCATGAATACTGCTGGAGCATTGGTCACCCCGAATGGCATTACCACAAACTCATAATGTCCATATTTGGTGTTGAAGGCCATCTTGGGGATATCCTCATCTTTTATCCGCACTTGATAGTACTCTTGCCTTAGGTCCAATTTGGAGTAGCAACTGGATCCTTGTAACTGGTCGAACAGTTCATCAATCAGTGGTAGGGGATACTTGTTCTTGATCGTCAGATTGTTCAAGCCCCGATAATTAATACATATCCTCAGAGTCCGGTCTTTCTTCTTCACAAACAGTACGGGTGCTCCCCAGGGCGACGTGCTAGGTCTGATGTAGCCTTGCTTCACTAACTCTTCTAACAACTCCTTCAGTTCTTTCAACTCTGCCAGTGCCATCCGATATGGAGTTCGGGATACCGGTTCTGCTCCTTGGTATCCTTCAGAGTGCATTAGTCCTTCGGCTTGTTTATCACATAAGCAAAGTATCATTGACATCCTTGCTGAATGCTTGCCCCATTGTCACTCTAACAAGTTCTTCTGACCCCATTTCCAAATCTGGCCCACTCTCATTTCCCCGGTTGGGTGACTGCATTTGAGTCATCTCGACCTCCGATGTCACAGGTTCTGCTTCTGGAACTCTTCTGCTTGATGTGGCTACACGGCGCTTGGGTGCCATTCTAAACCATACCCAGATGATGAATTTATGCATTTAAGTTTAAAACTTTTTGAGCATGCAATCACATTCAGGTTTAAAGAAAATCATATGCAAGTTTTTGTATAAAGAATTGCATAAAAAATTTTCAAATCTTAGAGTACTCCAAGTACTCTTATTTGCATAAATTTGAATTTATGCCAGTAAACAGAAATGAAACTCCTTAACTTAGAAGTTTACGAAAAGTAGTAAATAAACATCAAGATCATAACAGCCCTTAGTCCTTCTAGTCCTCATCAGAATCCTCAAGATCAGCCCCATATAACTATCCCCCAGAGTTCTTAGAGAAATCTATCCCAGCCCCACTTGCAAACCCCTCCAGTGGCTCTTTCCCGAGTCGCCTAGAACTCTCCCCGGTCTCAACCTGGTTAGGTGGCGGAAAGAAGGAAGGCCTAGGTGGAGATTCATAATCTATCTCCCCCGGGTCATCACTATCTGCTGACAAATCCACTATGGGACTAGGAGGGTGGGGAACATACTCTATGTCTATTTCCTCATCTTCACTGTCAGAACTCAATTCTATCACTGGTATTGGGGGTGGCTTATTGATCGGAACCTCATCATCACTGCTATCTTCCAGAGGAATAATTGGTTGAGGAGCAGGCTAAGGTACTGGAAGGTCTTCTGGGTAGATAGGGATAGGAGGATGCCATTGCTACCCCTTCCTCGCAGTTCTAAGCATTCTAACCATCCTACAGCATAAACAAGAGAGGTTAGATAAAGATTTGAACTTAAATAAACAGGACACATACTGTCAATACTTGCCTAAACCTAGGCTCTTATACCACTTGTAACACCCAACTACCTAGGCCTAATAGGGCCGGGGATGTCGCCCGTCTAAAGGACAATGGGTCTTTATAACTAGGTCACAAAAAAAAAAACAATACTTTAAAATTTAAACTTATTACAATCCAAAAATTCAAGACAAATCCAAAATAAAAATTGTTCACTCTCAACTCCCAAAGCATTACATAAAATAAATAATAGAATATCTTCCAAGCAAGCAACAACTAGCTACTCATCCCCACAGTAGGATCGACCTGAAATCATGGAAAGAAGGGTGATAAGATAAAAATCTCAGTAAGTCCGTGTGTATTTTGAGTGTTCAGTGAAAACAGTTCGTGAATGCAAAGTATAAGAACTTCCTAAGAAAAATATTGGCAAGCAATGAACAATGTTCAAAATCAAGAGAGGTGTTTTGGTTTTTCTATCCATACATGTACAATAAAATCAACCACTCAAAAGAGTGGTCATTGGTTACCACACGTTGGGCCCCATAACCATACAACGGTCAGAATGCCAAACTTTGTGCAGACGGACAAAAGGTAGGTGATCGGCCTATTGGGTAAGATATTCCTCATTCTCTACACCAAAATAAAACCGATTATCCATTCCAGCAACACACAGTCCACATGACTGAAACCTGCTAGCTCGGATCGGCATGACTAAGTAGTATTGGCATTTCTCTAAGTTGAGTTCATCTTCTGAAGGTGGCCTCTTACTAGAAGACTAACTCTTGCTCTTCAAAATTAGTATCACTAGCCTACCCTTATTGAGTGCTCAACGTAGTTCATCCTACTTGGGAGAAAACTAATAAAACATAGCTTTACTCGAAAATAGCAATCAAGGGTTTCTAAAGTCTTTGTTAAAATTAGTTTTAGAAACAGTTTAGTGTTTGAATAAAACAGCTTGTAGTTTTTCAAATAATTGGTTTGACTGAAACAAGAAAGGAAACAGTCTCTAATTGCCTTTACCAAATCAGTGTTCACAAACTTCGTATTTAGCTTGCCATAACAACTTTTGCAACAAATAGGTTTTATGCAGGAGCTTACCTGATCCTTTGCCCGAGATAAAATAAAGATCTCCAAGAGCTGACCTAACCCCGCTTGGAGTAAACATAAGCCATAATTAAACTCAAGCCAAAATTTAATTTCATAAATAAACATAGCTCGACTCACTACAATGATGACCCTAGTGTCCCAAGACTTTAAGGCTAGATAATAAATAGGGGGTTTACAAGATAAATCTAACTTGATATTAAAATAACTAGGGTTTGTGAATTAGATACTAATAAATTGTAGGTTTAAATCTTGTTATAAATAAATTATGGTTTATTTGATGAAGGGTCCTAGGCCTAGATGATATTATTTAAAATAATGATTTATAATAACTAATGGTTAGAAAGTAATTGGTAAATAAAATTAATAATAAGTACATTTTAATTTGCCTTGACTAAAAAATAATAAATAAATTTTAATAGTATTTATGAATATAAGACTTACAAAATTAATATTTTACCTATTATGATTATTTATATAAAAGGCTTTATTTGATATTATTTTATATAATATCTATATATTTTATTCCTTTAATAAAAGCTATCATTTATTTGACTAAAATATCATTGTTTTATATAACAGTCCAAATCCACATTTTCCTAGGGTTTTCGAAATCATTAGAAGAAATTATAGTATTAATCATTTTATTGATGAAATAAAATTGGCTAACTTAATTAGTTTAGGAACAACAAGGTCATGATCATAATTCCTATTGCTAACCATCATCATGAACATACACTCTACACCACCAATCAACAAACCATCCAAATCATGAAATAAAGCATAGATCCAAAACTACCAACACATGATCCAAGCTCCACTAAACATAATCATATTCGTGGCTTCAAACAAGGATACACGAACATAAAACCCTATTCACCAAAGGTGACATAATCTCTAACATGCTTGATCATTCATACTACTCACGACATGAAGGCATGCAACAAACCCTAAAAATGCCATACATTCAACCAAGACAAATCATCACATGCATCAATCCCATCTCCATCATACAAACACATTCATTCTCATGCTTCAATCCCAACCCCATCACAAAACACATGACCAATCTCCCAATATATTCATCCTCATCCAACTACATCCAAGAGACATGAATCTAGAATTTAAAGAGAAGATTGAAGAGGCTTACTTGAATGATGACTACTTTGAAGACGTTTCAAGAGAATCCTCTCACTAGGAAGGCTTGATCCGTCCAAGGAGAAGAAGAAAAATGGCCGTGGTGGAAGTAACCATTTGGCCGAGAGAGAGAGAGAGAGAGAGAGAGAGAGAGAGAGAGAGAGAGCGAAAAAGAGAGTTCATTATTATATATTCATTAAGGTTGAAGATGGAAGAAGATGGAGTTATTTGATCATGCTTACCTCGGAAGTGTTCTTTAGCGTTCAAGAAAATTTTGGTTTTTTATCCGAAAGTGGTACTTTAATTTCAGCGTTTGATGTTAAAAATTGCAGAAATAGATTCAAGAGGATGAGTAGGTGTGATCTAGAGTTTTTGGAGAAGATTGGAGAGGTTTTGAGTGGTCTTAGGCGTAAGAATGGTGGTAAGTGTTCTTGGTGTTCTTGGAGGTTTGGAGAGAATAGAAAGAATGGATGAAGGCTAGCCGAAATTCTGCTTGGAAGGAGTGGCCGAATGGTTTAGAGATTTTTGGTAATTGGATTTTCAGCTTTGGGAGGAAAAGGAAAGCTGGTTTTTTAAAATTCAAAAGGAATACTTTAGGGAATCAATCATGGTAGCAAGTATGGTAAGTAGATATTTGTTGATGGAGGTCTTTTAGAAGCTGCAATGGCCGGCAGCTTGGCCGAAATTTTTACTGAGTTGAATGATGTTTGAATGAGCTTTAGGGTAGCCGAAATATGGAGCATAATGGTGAAGGAATTTTCTGGTTAGTTGAGGGTTAATCTATGGAAGTTTGCTGGAATTTTGGACTCCAATTGATAGCTTGATTGGAGTGATTGATGGAGAGATTTTAGGAGCAGCCATGGAGCTCCTTCCATGCAGAACACTGGTGGGGATGATGAAGTTCAGTTCATGGCAGTTCAAGGTGGGTTTTACCAAAAAATGGGATGAGTTTCGGATAAGGGTGAAGAAGGAACAAAACTGCAAATTCTGATTAACCTTTTGCAAGGCTTGCTGAAATTTCTGGGCAGATTTTCTGCCATGCTTCAACCAACTTGCAGAAGCTTTAATGGGGTTTTGAGGGAATCCTTTAAGGCTGGTTTCCAGCCTTCTTTATGAAGGAAGAACAAGGTTAAATTGCTGGTTGAAAAGCTGGAAGAAATAGTTTGGTTTTCGACTCACCAAGTTGCGAAAACTATCTAGGAAATTTTCCTAGTTTGCACAGCTTTTGTGTAATCCAGTTTTGGCTGAAGTTTTTAGTTTTCAAGCTGAGTGAATTGGTTGTTTCTGGCAGTATTTGAGAGGGAAAGATGGCTAAAGATTTTGACAATTGAACTGATCAAGAAGCTGGAAAAATATTTAGATTACTACATGAAGAAGATGAACACACATAGGTTGGGGTTTGAAGGTTCAACCATGGAGATTAATTCTATTGGGCACCTTCCATAACTCTTCCCCATTTTCGGTCAACAAGATCTCTTCACAAAGACATTTTCAAAACCTCAATATACCAGAACCTTGCTGGAATTTTTTGGAAATAAAATTGGCTTAGATAAATTGAACAACCTAATTGATTAAAAACTAAGGAAAGCTAGAGATCAAGAAGGGCATGAATCCCATAGAAATTTTTGTAGGGTACAAGAGTGGAATTAGGACATTCTTTTCATGTCTCTCCTAGGACAACACTCATACTCTTCCCTAAAGCATGCAAAGGCCGAAATATAGCCTACCTATCAAAAAATAAAATTTAATCATGCTAAAACTCAAATGATGAAATTTGAACTCAAGACCTCAAGGATTTATTACAAAGCTCTAACTACTAAACCACAACAACTCTTGTTCTTATTTTCTCTCCCAAATATTTTTTCTATTTAATCCGCAAGCTATCTCCTTATTTCCACCTCAAGAAAAATTACCATTTTGTCCTTCGTACTCAATAAGCACAATTAAGCCATTTAAACCACAAATCACATATCCAAAGCACATAAAATAATATAAAAATATATTTATGCATGCAAGAAAATATGATATGTATCCCAACCCCTTACTCTAAGGTTGGTCTTAGTTGGGGTTTCACAAGTTCAAGAGTGCAATTTATCCCAAAAAAACTTCAAGGGCAATATTATCAAAAATTGGAAAGTTCGAGGGCCATTTTGAGTTTTAAGCCTTTTTTTTTCCATTGATATGACAATCTAAAGCGACTTTTGACTTGGTTGAATTTTACCACAGGAAAGAAAAGGAAAGAGAGAAAATAAAATAGAGGAAAATGAAGAGCATGGATTCAGTTAAAGTTTGCAACTGTGTTTTCCTTCCAAAAACAACAAAAATGAAGGGAAAAATGATAAGCTTTAATGAGTCAATTTGCACTGACTAAAAGACTTTTATATTAACATACTTTTATTTACTAAAAATTATGGAAACATACACCAATTAATATTTTATCTCTCTCCAACTTATTAACTATTCGAACGATAAAAATATACACTCTTCTTCCCTCCTCTCTCTAAGATCTGTTTGATTGTCTACAAAGTGAAATTGAAAAGTAATAATATTCTTTATTTTTAAAATCTAGTATTTGATTTATTATTGATGTTCTGAGAAAAGAATCTAATTCTTAAATTTTAGGAAAATAAATACAAAATGCACGGAGAATCATTCAAGAAAGGTGGTATTGTGATTCAATTTCTAGAATTTTAACAATAAAAGATAAAATTTAAAAATAAAATCTGATGAGGACATATTCATATCTAATGTATTTTGTATTACTTATCTTTCTCCCATTACATCTCTCCTAACATAATAATAGACTAAAAAATTTTATATTCTCAACTATAATATTTTAAAAAATCATAGAAGACTCAACACTTTAATAATATAATTATAAAATTTTAATTTAATAATCATATCATGATTATATAACTTATCAAAAAAATTGAATTCCCCATAAATATTCAAAATTGATACTGATCAAAAGTTTTTTTTTTAATCAGCATAAAAATAGGTATAATGTTGAAAAAATAAAATAAAAAATTTGTGCTTAAAGAAGTAAGAACAATATTTATGTTATTTTTATTTACTATAATCAATTGAAAGAAAAATATAATTAAATTATATAATAATATGAGAAATATTTAAAAATAATATCAATTTTTTATATGTATAATAATTTATTTTTAAATATTAAAAAATTTTATATGACTTTCTTTCAATATTTTTAAATATACTAAATAAAAAATATAATATATTTAAAATACTTATTTTCTTAAAATTTAAATTTTAAAATATTACTTTTTTACGTATCAATCAAACCATGTCCAAATATACTGTCCTTTCCCTCAATCCAATAATAGCTTTAGAGACCCGAAACTCAGCTATATGAAGGGTTATTTGGGCTTCAAGTATACTCACTCCTCAGCTCTCAACACTTGTATCACCTTCCGACCAGAAATGGCTCTGACTGGAAAGCTAGTTAGCCAGACTGAGATAAAATCTGATGGGGATGTGTTTCACGAAATCTTTAGGCACAGACCTCACCATATCTCTGGTATGAGCTGTGACAAGATAGAGAGTGTTGATCTACATGATGGTGAATGGGGAACTGTTGGCTCTGTCCTCTATTGGAAATATAACCATGGTAAGACCTTGAGCTGTTTTTTTTTTTTTTTAATTTTTTTTATCCCTTTCCATTCCTTTTTCTCTTTTTTTCTATGATTCATCTTTGTCGAATAACCAGGACATCTCAATGAGGAATTAAAGATTTGACAAGTTCCTGTGGGCTTTAGAGTAACCTACTTAATTTGCGTGCTTGTTGTTCTATTACAGATGGGAAAAAGTGCGTTGCGAAAGTGATTGTGGACACCATAGATGAGCAAAAGAAATTAGTGAGATTCAAAGTCATTGAAGGAGACCTTTTGGAGTTATACAAGGCCTTCTTTTCAATGGTCCATGTTGACACCAAAGGTGAAAAGAACATAGTTACATGGACTTTGGAGTACGAGAAGCGAAATGAAGATGTTCCAGATCCTAATACTCTGATGAACTTCTGTGTCAACCTTACCAAAGATATTGAGACTCACCATCTCAAATAAAGTCAAGCACTGTGATTAAGGCATGAATACATATGCACTTGGAAGTGTGTTCTGAATAAATGTCTTGGTCAAGTATGTGTTTGGAGGAATTTAAAAATACTGTATTTCCTTCCTTCCATCGGATGAAAGAGTGTACTGTATACCCTATGAAAGAATATAATAAATATTATGTTGTGGTTTTATTTCCTTTTTTGCATATTTCACGCTGCAAAACCTATCTTTGGACTCGTGAATTGTTTCTGTGAAAAACAGGTACAATCTCCTTTTGCTTATCCCGTATAATTTTTTAAAACAAAATTTGCACAAATTAATCTCTCCTGCAACTCTTGCTTTTCATCCTAAAAATTTCAAATTTTATGGTCAATCACAAAGATCATGTGTGTCATTAGATATTTGTAATTTGAAAATGGAAATTTGAACCTAAACAATGGCAAGCAAAGAATTTGGTATTTTCAATCTGGTGAACTTTTTGCTCTAAGAATGAAGAAATTTCTGGCTATTTTTTGTGCAAAAAATTGACAATAATTGAGCAGGCTACATGAGGATTTGTTCTCATGTGCAAACATAGGGAAGGTAAGTAAGGAATATAGAAAAAAAAATGCAATACAAACAGAAGTTGCGGGAGTTGTTGTGGCCGGCGATATAAATTTTTCTGGTCAACTATCCTAATTAAACATAAATTCTCTTTAATTATATATCTCTTGGGCCACATATTAAAACATAGCAATCTATTCCTTCCTATTTTTTCTATAGGTAATTCCTCCAAAATGCACTATTAACTTTTGTATCATCTCCCCCACTCCTCAACTGTTGCATCCTCCGTCGCCGACCAAACCCCTACTTTCCTCTTACTCCAAAATGCATAGCACACAACAAAAGCAAATAAAATTAGAAACAAAAAAGACCAATAATAAATCTTCAAAACCCGTGTATTGGAAGCATTAGATGTGTTAAGGAAAGTGCTAATTCCTTGGCAATGTTAAAATTTGAGCAAATAAAAAATTTATGTTTTCAATGTTTGAGAATGAATTTAAGTTGGATTTTCGAAATTAAATTTTGAGAATATTCAAGTTTTTTTTTTAAAGCACCTGAGATAGCGGAGTCGCGGGAGATTAGGCAGACCCCTATCTATTTATTAATTGAGAAAAAAAAGTACAAAGATAGAAAGAAGCACTAACTTTGAACCTCTTGAAAATGTAAAATGAATTAGTCGAAAATATCTTAAAAATTTAAATTGCATAAATTCCTAACATGGGCAGGCAAACTAGAAAATGAAAAAAAAAAAAATGTTTTAAGACTGACATTGAGAGGAAGCTAATTTGGCTAGCGAATCGGCTACAGCATTAGCTTGACGCCAGATATGCGCAACAAAGACTTGATCAAAGCCTTTGTCTCATTAGCCAAAAGTTCCATAGAGGGAATGTGCTGCAAATAAGCCGAAATAAAAGAACCATCTCCACGGCAAACCACACCACCCACACCCGAGCTACCACCGGCTACTCTACTACCATCTACATTTAAGACTGATAACCCCTCATGAAGACACTTCCAAGCTGCTGGAATAGCTCGAGGCTTAGATCTACAACAAAAGGATATGAACGCAGCTTCCGTATGCAAAATAAATTCATGCAACAAACACATGCCATTCGAAGTCTGTCTTTTATCATCAAACTTACTCATATTAACCCCTCTCCAGACTATCCAACAATATGCAATAAAATAAAATCTACCTTTCTCTGTACAATGTTGAGGTAGATACCGCCAATAATTAACAAAATCATGAAATTGAAGATCCTGAAGGCCCAGCCGAAAAACACCAAGCGACTTAGCCAGAAGATTCCAAACTGAAGAAGAAAATGTGCATGAAATAAAAACATGCTGTATAGTGTCCTCTTGCTTAAAACACAATGAACATCGGGACGATAAAGAAAGGCCCAAGGATTTTAAAACAGAATCAAAGGGCAGAAATCTGTTCAACAGCTTCCACATGAAAAACATCACTTGAGGCTGAATTTTGACATGTCTAACAACCGAAAAGATTTGCCTCTGCAAGCCTATCCGTCTAACACTTTCCCAGGCAGATAACAAAGTGAATTTACCCGAAGCAGAAGGCAACCAGCTAAGTTCATCTTTGCTGAAACCCATTGGAGGTAGTATTCTCAAAACATGCAAAGCAATAGCATTATCCAAAATATGATGCAAAAAAGTTGCATTCCAAAATCCAGCAGCAACACAATCCCGAATAGCAAGATTAGGAAGAGAAATTGTAGAGTTAAGATCACTCAGCTTGCCTAAACCACTCCAATTATCATACCAAAAAGAACAACTCCCTGAGTTAAGCTTAAAGCCCAGATGATATTCAGCTGGAATACAAACACGCAGCAACCTTCGCCACGTAGCCGAAGATGACTGTTTTAATTGCAGCTGAGAATATTGAAGTTATTTCTCAATATCCATGTTAGATTTTAACTAGAATACCTATGGGTTGAGCTATAAAGATTTAGAAAGATTTTGACGTTAATCTTTTAGGTAATGTAACACTCCACTACTACGTACCCTAAAAGGGCGGGAATGTCGCCCCATCCCGGAGGACAAGGGGTCTTTAAAATGATGTATAAAATATAAAAGCAAACCCCAAAAGAATCAAACTTAGATAAATAGAGAAAACTCTTATTACATCAGGCTCAAATTGGAGCAATATGAAATAAAACAAATATCGTTCAGAAGTTTAAACAACAATTATCTCCTAGAACCAAAATGGAAAAATAGCAAAAGCTTCAGCTATCACATGCCTCGCTTGCTCAGCATAGTCTATCTCCTGAAAACATGATATAAAACAGTGCGAGATTAAATCTCAGTAAGTCCTGTGTGTGCACATGGTATTTTAAACAGTTCATATATGCATAGAGAAAAATATTTGCAGAAATATTTAGCAAGTCATAAATAATTTCCCTTTTGCAAGGAGTGGGTTTTTCACATAATCGCACTTTATACAAAACAAATCATCCACTCGAATCAAGGTCATATCACCACACGTTGGGCTTCATGAGGACAAGGCACCACACTTTGTGCACCTTGCCGGGACCAGATTGCCACACGTTGGGCGTTCTGATCAAGGTGAGTGTACAGCTCACCGGGTGAGATACTCTTCCTTCTCTACACCCAACAAAACCATCCGGGTGTCCATGCCGGGAAAATAAATAATACCTTACCAGGCACAAATGCTAGCTCGGACCGGCCTGACCAACCAATACTGTCGCCTTTTCAAGCAGAGCTCATCTTCTGGAGGTGGCCTCCAACCAAAAGACTTACTCTAGCCCTCCAAGACTAGTATTGTTAACTTACCCCTATTGAGTACTCAACGAACATATCCGTCAATTCCTGGATCAAAATATTTTCATACCTTGGTTGTGTGCAACGTGTTTTCTTTAGAAGAGTTTTCTAAAAATGTAGAAGAAAGAATAGTTTTCTTGATAAAATCGTTAGTTTGACAAAACCGTTTAAAGAATAAATATCCACGTTTACAACCCAAGCAATCATAGTTCAATAATAGCTTCACAAAGCTTCACAACATTGACTTGCTATCATAAATATTTAACAAAAGAGTTTATGCAAGGACTTACTTGATATGCCTAAGACAAATGAGATAAAATCACAGCTTGCTTTCCTCAAATATGTTCCTGATCTAAAATCATATAATATCATGATCAGGGTCTCAATCGATTCGAACATGCTCTAAACTCATTTATTCCCATAACAATTCACAATCCACTATCTAATTCCCAATAAATTAACCAATCCCCAAAGTTCATATTCTATGACCATATATTCATCAAAGACATGAATATTATATCAAAAAGGCTTAACTTGACCATCACAACTCATATCTATCATTACCACAGTAAAATATGGCATTGCTATGCATCGAATATGCTTAATTAATTACTCGACTCAAAATATCCATTCATCATGCTAATGGACATCATCAACCATATTAAACCTTAATTTTGACATCAAGGGTAAGGATTCCCTTACTTTGTGACAACTGGATTAACAAGATCTTGATGCTCCTATGGTGTTCGTCCTGAATTCGTTCGAGTAGAAGAGAAAAGCTGCCTTCTTTCCTTCCTTTTGACCGAAAGCAGGTAAAAGAGATGAAATCAACCTTTAGGTGGCGTGAATCAAGGGAAGAAAAGGAGAAGAATTGATGGAAGAAAGGAATCAAGAGGTTAAGATGGTTTTTGCTTACCTTAGAGTGTGATCTGTTTCTTGCTAGGAATTGTTCTTGTGATTTTCGAAAATTGTAGGGAGATTCGTCCTGGAATTTTCGTGTAGAATGGAGAGGGTAGTTGGCTACTGTGATTTAGGGTTAGAGAAGTTTGGTTTATGGTTAGATGGTGGTGTTAAGAAAGATTCCTAATGGCTTTAGGTTTCATGGACTGCAAGGCTGAAAATTGCAGCTTGCTGTGCACCTTGTTGCTGCCGAATTTGGGAGGGTTTATTAGGAGAAAATATTTTGCAATTGCTACCTTATGCTGGCCGAAATATTTCTCAAGAAAAGGACTGTATGCGTTCAGAGTTTTTGGCCAAAACAAGGAAGAGTTTGAGTAGTCTTCGAGAACTAAAATTCTGTGCAAGAATGGCTCATGTGCTGTGCGAAAATCACTGAACCAGAGGGGAGAAATTCTGGACTTTTTTAGCTGTTGTTCTGTCGCGATTTACAGAGAAAATGCGAGGGTTTTAGGTGCTAAAAATTGGCTTAATCAGCTGAGGATTTTGGTAGGTTTTGGTGTGCAGAATTTTCGTTTGAGTTGGAGTGCAAGCTGGCCAAAATTTCCTGTGCAAGGCTGGCCGAAATTCTGGTTCCTAAGCTGGCCGAATTTCTTGAATTTTGGTGAGTAAAATCTGGTTTTTGTGTGGCTAAGGTAATCTGAATAGATGAAGAGTGTTCTAGATGTTTTGAGCCAGGATTTGAAGAGTTGGACTGCACTTAGGAGTGCTGAAATTTCGGACAGCTTGTGCTTGCACACGGCTGCCGAAGTTTTGCTAGAAAAAGGAAGCAAAATCTAGTTGAAGTAGGATTGAAATAAAATCTAATTTGCTAAAGGATTTTGGATAAGATTTTCTAGTGTTGGAAGAGTTTGAGTTGGGCTAAAACTCCTTCAAAAAGTGGCGGCACCTAGTTGGAAAATTTTCCAAATTTTTAGCTAAGGTTCTAGGTTCAAAATCCACAAGGTATCCAACTAGAAAAATAACAATTTAATTCCAACTATCCATTACAAAATCTAGTAAGTTAAAATCAAGTTGGAATTTAGTTATTCAGCTAGGGTTTTTTCGAAAATCAAAGGGAACAAAACCTGAAAATAACAGTAACCTTTATTCACATAAAAAAATCCTTGAATTTAGGAAATAAATATAGAGACTTATTTCCTTAGAACGATAGCGCTGAAAATTCACTAGGATGGCTAGGTCTTTTTCGGCCAAGGCATGTGGAAGTCGAGGGAAAAGAATTTTCAAAAAGAAAACTAAGATTCGCAAGAGGTAAGATTTGAATTCAGGTCACCAAGGGAATCACCAACCTCCCCGCTATTCCAAACCAACTCCAATGCTAATATTTCTCTAAGAAATTCTTTCCACCCTAATTCTCATCCTTCCATCTCCTCGACTAAACTTCACTTAACCAACTCTTAAACAACACAATTATTTCACACCAAATAAATCAAATGCAAAAGCAACTTTGAAAATCACATGCACCCATGCAAGAATAATTTTAAGATAACACGTGAAATGCGAAATGCTATGCAATGCATGACTTTTTTTTTTCCCCATAGTCAAAAGTGGTTTTGGGCGGGGTATTATAGGTAATATCTTAATTTAACAAAAAAACAAAGTATTGTATTGCAATACTTATCTATAAAAGTCAAAGGAACTACAACATAAATGGGTGTGAGAAACATAGAATTATTTACGAAGAGAGGACAATGCAATAGATAGTGATTTTCATGATAAATTCTAATAAGTTTTGAAGCGAACAAGTCCTCTATTATTTTGATTTTGATTATTGTTGTATGCTTCACGTTTCAAGTTATTAGAGCATTTTCAACATACTATTAAGGAGTGCTTGAATTGGTCCTTATGAACATCAAATACCTTTCTGGTGGAAATGATTAAGTATCAAATTAAGTGCTACCGTGCTAAAGCAATGAATCACTAGGAATCACTATTATTACGATTTGTTATAGTACATTAGGAATCACTGGGTGACAAAAATCCCTATAATTTTTGTTAAAGTTTAGTGAATCCTTTTTCACTATGTAAGGCCTTGCAACATAGGCTTGTTAAAGCCGAACTGCATTACCAATTTAATCTAAATTGAATTTTTTGCTATTATATGTCAAACTAACACAATTTTAATAAGGAAAAGCTTAATAATAACATACCCGATTGATAAAACTAGTATCAGAATGATTCATTGTGTGGTGGTTACTATTGATTTAGTAGGTGAGAACTCTAGAGTTGGTCAGAACAAAACGTCTAGAATAGTTGAAGAAAGAGGTTCTATGGTACGACCCCTAGTGTGTGATTTGTGTGATATCAGAAACTTATAGTACTTAACACAAGTTTTCAACAATAAAATGCCAAAATTACTCACATAACATACTTTACATTACTAGAAATTAGGCTTGTTGCGACTTATTTATTACAACACATTTTTAAAGATGTCATTAGAAGTGCAATTTTGTGACATTTAGCCGAAAATGTAATAATAGACAAAAGCACAACTGTCGTTTTGTTAAATTTACAAGAAATATGAAATTTAATGTTCTTTTAGAATTATATTATGATATTTTCTGAAATGTGTTGGCATACTTTTTGTTCTTTGATGTTGTATATATTATTTTAACATGATTAAACAGTCATAATAACTATTCTAATTAAAAAAAGGAAATGAAAACTTAGTTGCAAAAATAAGGTTCCACAAATGAAATATAGACCTCCAAGAAAAATTTTACCCTTCCCTCTGTAAAACTAAAATAACTTGATATGAGCTTAGGGTGGATTTTCTTGATGAATATAGGTGGCAAATAGCTATGAAACTTAGCACTTTCAATGGAAACAAAACAAAGAATTTTAGTGGCTAAAAGAGAAATAGAACTATCTTTCTACAACCTATTAAAGTCTTGAATATCAAAACTTCAAAAGACCAAAAGATTAGTAGTTAGATCTACTATAGATTCACCCAATACCCATGAAACAACAAAAGAATTTAAGAATAATGAAGTAGAACACTATAGGCACCCAATTAGAAATAAAAATAGAACCAAAAAAGAATAAAGCTTCTAAGACCCAATTAAAGAAAACCAAATTAAATTATCCTAGGATTATAGAGACTCTACAAAGGATGGACTAATCTCTTAGTATGGTCTTGAACAAAAAATGAACAACGAGGTTATACTTCTCAAGCCTCTCTTCATAGTTTGGATAATATGAGTCGATTCCTTGTAAAATCACATAAAGGGATATTTATACTACTCAAGCACTAGCATATGTTTAGAGAAGCCCTAATACTAGTGTTTGGACTTAAAAGATATTTACAAAGCTTAAAATATAAAAGAAAATTGGTCAACTAAAGAAAATTCGCTGATCTACGACTTTTGGCCTAACAACAACTGGCGTCGATTCAAGCACTTGAACTGGCACTAGCTCTCTTCTAGGAGTTGAGTCCCAGATTTTCAGAATAGGGCTGGTACTGGTTCAGTGGATAGGGCTAACACTAGTTCTCTACTGGTCTTCCTTGACTGATTTGCACATTGCTTCACCCTTTTCTTCCACTCCTTGCACTAGACTGAGTTCTTGTTGAATTTCTTCTTGTACAATCATCAAATAGAACTCTTGGTTACCTTCAACTTTCCTCCAAAGTTCCTCCATCCTCAAAATTAGTTTCATGAAGGTTTGGAAGCTTCCTTGAATTCTCTTGGAGCACGATCTCATCATTAGCTCTTGCAAAGTTAATCCCCCCTCTTGTAATTGGTCTTCACAGTGAACTTGATCCCTATCATAACTTTAACCCCTTCCTTTTCACTTTACCCATTATCCCGTCAAACCCATCCATGCTCGTTTTCTCTCTCGAACACTATCCTTTGAATTGTTTCTTGTCGTCGTTGATCTAAAAGATCTAGAATGTGCGATTTTTTAGTCTTTCATCTCGGAGTGATGGAGCGCAACAAAGGTGAGATTTTTCCCTTTCTTATCTACTGTTCCATTTGCAATTTTTCCCTTTCTTAACTGTTGTGCGATTTGTTGGTTTGATCATTGTGAAGATGTCCATCAATACGGTATCCTTTGGAGTGGGATACATTTGGCTCCATTTTCTTTTAGAATTTAATATTTTTGATTCCACACATTGTCTTCTAACAACTTTTTTGAATATGATGCAATATGTTAATTTTTAAAATCTAGCAAGAGGTTCTTTGCCCACTAAATATTTTTGTTCTGTTCTTTAAGTATCTTATGCTACAAAAGTTGTTCTTATTTCTAGTACTACTATGGGATTTTATTTTCCCGAGTTAATTTTAGGAATTATAAGAAGAGATGTGAAGGTTTGAAATCTGTTCTGCCATCCATTTCTGTGGGATATGAAAAATTCGTGGAATTGGACAAGATCATACTTCCATTATTAATCATATCGACATACGTTACATTTTATCTATTCTATGGCCTATTTCTTTGAAAAGATCTCCATGGCAGAGAGTGTGAGGGTGCTTTTTTTTTGGGAGGGAGCTATAGTATAGTTTAACATCTTGTTGTTGCTAAAACTTAACCAAATATTTTTGAGGGAATATGCTTATTTGCAAAGGATAAGGATTTCTATGGGTTGAATTGGGTTGTTTATGTTTGGTTATACCTGACTGCCTAAGTTACCTTATATGTTGTGAAGGTATCTTACTTTAGTTGTGTTATTTGTGGTCTAAAGCTTCTTTTGAATCATAGCCTTCTTCTATATGCAACGTATTTCTTCATATGTTGTGCCTATTTCTCTAGAGTTTGAATTTTATTAGTCTAGTTCTCATGTTACTTAGTTTGGTTTGCTTGAACATTGTTATTCTTTGGGTGATATCTTCTTAGTTGGATTTAAAATTGAATTTGTTTCCTTGAATTGTACTTCTCAATTTTTTTAATGTCCTAAATTAAATTGTATAAATCTTACATATTGAATTTTTATTCCTTAGGTTGTGACTTTAGCTTATCTGTTATTAATTGTAGAGTCACTAACATGGATAAATCTTGGTTAAATCTTCCCAGAAATTACATCGCATATCAACATTGTGTTGACAGCTTTTTAAGATTTGTAATGAACAATGAAAGTTTGAATGGAAAAATATTGTGTACTTGTATATGTGGAAATGGGATAATGAAGACAAAAACAGAGGCATGAGAGCAACTTATAATATATCACTTTGTTAAGGGATACTCTTATTGGATAGTACATCGAGAACTTTCATTTTTTAGTTCAGCTTGATCAAATTTTGGTCAAAATTTGCAAGCTACCATTAATCAAAATGATGACATGGATGGATTGTTGAATGATGCACTTGGCATTCCAATGTATGATGAAGTTGAGGTGCTTGACACATCTCTTGGAGTTGAATTGCCAAATTCAGATGCCGAAAATTTCTATAAGCTCATTAATGATTCTCAACAAGAGTTGTAGCCTGGGTGTAAAAATTTCTCTAAACTTTCATTTCTTATTCGATTGTTGCACCTTAAATGTGCAAGGAAGTGGTCAAATAAACATCTTGAAATTCTTCTTGATTTGTTAAGAGAATCATATCCTAATGGTGTTGAGATTCCTCCATTATGAAGCTAAAGAGATAATGAAGCAGTTAGGTTTTCGGTATGAGAAGATAGATGTTTGTCTTAATGATTGCACATTATATTTGGGAAGAAATTTGGATGGAAATATCGTGAAATAGGTAAAGAGTCTAGATGGGAAACTAATGATAGTGATCTTACGGGAGAGAAAAGAAAGATTGCAAAAATGGTTATTTAGGATGATTGTAGTGTTTGTTTATGTCATCAAAGACAACTAAATCAATGAGATGGTATGATGAGGATTGAATATATGATGGTCTAATGAAACACCCAACTAACACAACAACTTGGAACATTTTTTATGATTTTTACCCTAATTTTTCTAAAGATGTGGGCAATATGAGATTAGATTTAGCTTTTGATGGGTTTAATCCTTTTAAAACTATGAGTGTTTCTCATAGTACTTGGCCTGAAATATTGATGCCTTATAATTTACCCCATGTATGTGTATGAAGTAGCCTTACTTTATCTTGTCATTGCTAATACATGGTCTAACTGCTATGGGGAATAATCTTGATGTCTATTTAGAACTTCTAATTGTAGAGTTGAAAGAATTATGGGATGTGAGTGTGTCTACTTATGATGCATATTCTAAGAAGAATTGTCAAATGCGAGCAACATTATTATGGACTATTAGTGATTCTCCTTGATATGCTAATTTGTTAGGTGGAACACTAAAGGAGAGTTTGCTTGTCCCATTTATCAAAAAGAGACAGAGTCATAGTGGTTGAAAAACACTAAAAAGCATTACTACATGGGACATCGTAGGTTCTTAGAACCATATCACCTTTTTAGAAAATGATACTCTATTATTTAATGATAGACAAGAGCATAGAGAGAGGCCTACAATAGTATAGTGAGTGGCCTACTTTGTTGTCTAGAGGTAGGATTTTAAATGAATGAGATGGTATCAATTTTAAGTTTGGAAAGTTAGTGAGGGATAAAAATTTTTCCATTTAAATGGAAGAAAAAATAACTATTTTCTTTAAATTGCCTTTTTTGAAAGATAACATTTTGCGGCATAATCTCGATATAATGCACATTAAGAAAAATATGAGTGAAATGCTTCTGTCCATATAACTTGAGATGGATAAGAAAAGAGATCATAAGTTACTTCTTAACTTTAAAGATATGGGAATAAGACCAGAACGACATCCACTTGAGATGGAGAATGGTGCATCCTTTTTACCTTGAGCTTCTTTCACTTTGAGTAAAAGTGAGAAATTGAATTTTTGCAAGTTGCTGAAAAGAGCAAAAGTTCCCAATGGGTATGTTACTCACTTGTCTAGGTGTGTACAACTAAAGCCACCAAAGATTTTAGAGTTTAAAAGCCATGTTCATCAAATTTTGGTCCAACAATTACTACAAATAGCTCTAAGAAAAGTGTTGCCAAAATCTATTTGGTATCTCTTGCTTAGGCTAAGTAGATATTTTAGACTATACCATACTTAAAGAATTATTGGCTCATGATCTAGTTTAGCGAGAGATGGTCATTGTTGTCATTCTTTGTGGGCTAGAACGCATTTTTCCACTATCATCTCTCAATATTATTATGCATCTATGTGTTTACCTAGCCTACGAAGCAAAAATAGCTAGCCCAGTGCAATTTCGATAGATGTATCCAATTGAGAGGTATGTATGATCTATTTTTTTAGTTCTTTATATTAATTTTTTAATATTTCACTTTTAGTTAATGAGTTTGTTATTTAATTGCAAATTGAATTGTATTTTTATGACTTCTGTTACTTTAGGTAGTACTTGAGTACTTTGAAATCTTATGTGCAAAATAGGAAGCGCCCAGAAGGTTCTACAGCAGAAAGTTATTTAGATAAAGAATACTTAACATTCTACTTCTTATACCTAGCAGATTATGTCCAAACAAGGTTCAGTCAAAGATCAAGAAATGTGGAAGATAAGTCAGAACCTCGAGTAGGTGTGGATGTGTTTACAATTCAAGACACTCATTGGGGAAAGGCATATCAACATAATTTGATAGAGATTTATTGAATATAGCACATCAATATGTGTTGTTCAATTTCTTTGATAGAGAATGAATTTGTTGCTAGTAAAATGTAAGAACTAACTTAATTTTCCTTTATATTTTGCAGTTAGCACCATACTGTGTAGCATAAATTCATCCTCGTGTTAGAAGGCATGAAATTGAGAGTATTTATAGTGAGACCTTTGCACATTAGTTTTCCAATCACTTAGGTCAAAATTGTGCATCATTATTATTATTATTATTATTATTATTATTATTATTATTATTATTATTATTATTATTATTATTATTATTATTATTATTATTATTATTATTATTATTATTATTATTATTATTATTATTATTAGCACAATTTAGTTTTGTTTTACCTAGTTTTATGACTTTTTTTTTTTGTTTTTGGTAAACTAGGTTGCTTCTTGGATAATATCTAAAAATAGGCCTTTTACAAGAGATTTGATTTATCTATCGAAAGGCCCTAAAGAAGTTAGATTACAATATCAGGGATTATGGTAAACAGTTTTAGGTTTCACACAAAAGAAGTAGAGCTTAAAAGAAAAACCCAAAATGGTGGAGTCTCTATAAATGCAACTACTTCAAGTTTTTTAAGTTCAAGGGACAAAAATCCTACTTTAAGTGAGGTGGCATGTTTTGGAGTTTTAAAGAATGTGATTGAATTAGATTATAGAGATGATTGATGGATTGTATTATTTGAATGTGATTGGGTATCAAATGGGAAGAGACTAAAACAAGATGATAATGGATTCGTATTAGCAAATCTCAGCAATGTGCCCCCCTCACAATGAACCTTTCATTCTCACCTTCCAAGCAAGATAGGTATTCTATGTGGAAGAATAAAATGAGAGTGATTGGCATGTTATTATTCCGACAGATGCAACATCTATCTATAAAATGGGAGATATTGTGGATTTTGTTACACACTTGCAAGTTGAAATTTGCAATGCCATAACTAATGAAGAGGATGAGAAAATTCGTTGGGTCCATGAAGGGGATGAAGGGACTTGATTGATGACTAAATAAATATTGTTCTATTTAAATATGTTGTCTAATAGAAAAGTTGTTATACTGAATTATATGTTAATGTACTTTAATTTCTATTTTGACATAGCTATTGACATTTTTGCTTGCTGTGTTTTTTTATGATTGGTTGTTTGATAGATGGTAACTTCCGATGAAAATATTGTAATCTCGTCCCATTATTGTCTTTTCCTTTTTTGTAGCATTCATTTATAGTAATTTCTGGAATTAATGTATAACTAACAAGTGTTATTTCATAGATTTGGCCATCTTATGAAGACTCTATAGTGTTCACGTGTAGCTCAATTCCATCAACTTCAAGTAACTTTATAATGTTGTTCGAAAATTTATTTCTTAACTAAATTTTCCTCGCTAATAATGCATCATCAGGGACGAAAATTAATTTCTTAGCTAAAAATATTAACTTTTTCACTATTAACTATACTTTTAATGACAAAATTCATATTTCTTAGCTAATACCTATCTTTAAATTTTTAAATATATACAACATGGCCCCAAAAATTTTTAATAGTGCTAGTTTAGTGGTGTTATTATTTATCTTTTTTCTTGGGAATTCTATTTAAGACTTTCCTAAGAAAATTATTTTTATGTACACTTATATATTGGACATGACATAGGCTAAGTTTGGAGAAGTAAGTTTTTTCTCTGATAGATGGTCAGAACTTCATCTGGGTTCGAATCCTATAGAGAGGTCCACTAGAGATCTAAAATTGTTGAAGGAAGAACAAGATCTTTCTTTTGTCCCTTCCAGGTAATCCGCTTATGCCTTTTACAATATTATGAAGCTTGATTCTAAAGGAATGGATAAAAACTTTGTGATGAATTGTAGAGTTTAAATTATAGGCTTGTCTCTAATTTTGTAGCAAATCCCATTCATTCATTCATTTAATTGTTTTGTATATTATCTTATAGAAATCTTGAAATTTTCAATTGTATCATTCATTAAAAAGGCAAATACAAGCAAGAGGTAGGTTACTTGATGCACTTACCGAAATGAGAAGAAAAAAGATTGTGGGAATACAAAATACACATCCTATGGCAACAAACAACGCGTGATGAAAAGAAAAAAGAAGAAGCAAGAAAAAGAAAAAGAAATGCAAAAAGCAAAAAGAACATTCAAGTTAAAATCACTATAAATGCATTCTCTTATATGAAAAAAAAGATGAAAAAAAAAAGAGAGGTTCCTATTTTGCCAATTCAAGTTGAAATGTATTGTTATATTGTTGTATCAAAGTGTAAAGTATTATTGTAATATGTTGATTTATTTGTAATGTACATACTTGGACTAAGCTACGAGACTTGAGTGAGTTGTTTGATCCTATCTTATATTAATCACTTTGTTTGAAATCCAGATTGAAGAAGTAGAGTGAATCACATTGAATTGGCATAAACTTGTTTAATTTAATTTTAATATTCTTAGTTGTGTCTAGCTTATATAAGATTATACATGGGATTAACTTGAATAGATTGGTGTTGAGATGAATTCTAAGGTGGAGGAAGAAATAATCTCTTTGCCATTTTGACCTTATTGCATATATGTTAAGTTGTTCTTGATTATTCACCTAGAATGTTGTTTGCACTAAGGGCATTCTCTTATATTTTGACTTATGACAAATATTGATCAGGACTAATTTGTGTAATCTATATGTGATAGGACATGTTTAACTTTAGTTCTTCCAAGGCGTGCAAATAAGATTGCATGATGTGTTTTTATTTGGGTATAAAAATTATATAAACATAAGCACATTCCCAATCAAGTTTAAATTAAAACGTTAACCCCAAATTACACATATTAGCAAGCGTACTCATCATTAAGCATAGCATAAGGTTTAAAATGAGTATCGATCCTCAAAGAATAAGTATGCATTAATCCATTTTTTTTCATTATTTAACCGACTCACTAAAGTGAAAAATAATATAAAATAAAACAAAATAAAAGAATATATACATGTCAAGGATGAAGAATTATGTAACTCAAACCATTATTTTGACAAACATGACCTTAAAATACCCAATCATTATCATAACTAATTATACTCTTGGCATCATGAATGATTAAAATAGATTCACTTCTTTTCCAATCAATGAAATCACTATCTTCTAGAAAAATTAGCATCACATATCCTGTCTCAACTAATTCACCCAAAAGATGCATTAAACACAATCATTGATTAAATCTTCATATCCTGACAAATTTAAAACATGAAATTAACTAATAAATTCATATATTGGCAAACATCAATTAACCTTTAATTACTCAGTTCTTAGCAATTAACCACTTTTCCAAACAAGATAATAGACAACAAATATGAAATTAATGAATTGAGACCACTACCAACCTATTTTCCAAGCAAGTTAATAGAAAGAAACAATAAATTAATCTCGTAATTAGCTTAAGTAATCAAATACCAAGAACAACAATCAATTAATCAACAGATCAAAGTAACTCTAAAAATCATGAATACATAAAACAATGTCAAATTACAATAAAATAATTAATACATCATTGTTCAAGAAAAGAAAACAGAGTTAAAAGAAAGCACTCATAGACAAGCCTCCTTCTTCTTCCTTTGTAGACTCTCTTGCACAATCCTCCTTGATTTGAAGAATTCCTCCTTGATTTTGAGTGATGTTTTGTTTCGCTCTTCAAATTCTCTTTCGATCTCCCTTTTGGCTTTTGTTTTTCCTCTATTTATAGGCTTTAGAAGTACCTAAGTTCGTCCTTCTAGGGTTTCTAGCTAAATAGAAGTAGGAAAATACTAAAACTCTGAAAATTATCAAAAAATAAGTAGGAAAATCGAAGCACCGCCTTGATTCCAGTGCACAGCCAGCACCGCCTGTCCTGCCTAGGGCCGGCGCCGATTGTGTTCTGTTTCTCTATCCGTTCGTCGATTTTTCTCGATTTTTGCACCAAGTATTCCAGACTGCAGCCGGTGCCGCCTCTGGTGTCCTGACCGACGCCACCTCTCCTCTATTCTGCGACAATTTTGCCTTATTTTACCCCTAAAATCTGAAATAATGCACAAAATACCTTTCCAAGGGTAAAATCTCAAATATGAAAGAATATAACCAGTTGTTTCACAAAATATATCACAAAATGGCCTCAAATAACTAGAAAATATATGATTAATTTAGGCCCTATCTTTGCTAAGCAACTCTTGAGAAATAGAATCTAAGAATGGGTTATCAAGTATAAGAAAAGCTTAAGAGATTGTATATCAAGAAGTTCTTGTAAAAGAATTTTAGATTAGGAATCGTTATTAATGTATTACTTGCAAAATTTCTATGCTTCTTTACCTTATGATTCAATTTATTTCTACCTTGAAACACACAAATAAGATGATTTTAAAGAATAAGCTTTCAGATGTTTGGATTGAGTAATTTGGATGGACTCTGCATCCAAAAACCTCGTCTAAAACTCTGTAACAGAGTTAAAATGTTTCTGGCTAGAAAAGTGCCATTTTGTACTCACCTTTTGGATGCATCTTCTTCCAATCTTTGAGTCCAAAATTCTAAAAAATCTTACAACAAGAAAAACTAGTCGTTATCAGCCATTGCTGTCTTATTTTTTGCTTCTATAAAATCATTCAAAGCTCGATTTTTAAGTAAATTTTTGTGCTATCGTTCTCAGAAACACTCTTACACTTTAAAATACAAAAATTTTCCTTTTCATTGTGCTTCAAAGTGAAATCAGATTGCTCCAATGGTAAAAAAACAAAAAGGTAAAGATGCTTCGACTGTTTTATATCTGCTTAATTTGTGAGCTATTTCTGTATTTTTCTCTATGATTTGTTTTGTATCAAGGTTGTGGTGTAAACCCAGTGGGAGTGAGCCTTCTTTGGTGAATATATCAAGGTTGCAGTGTAAAATCCAGTTGGGGTGAGCCTTAATTATGTTTTTGTAGAGGTTGGGTGTAAAACCAAGTGTGGTGATCCTCTTATGTAAGATTGGTGTAGCCTACCACCATTGATTTGGGAAAAATGTTTTAATAATTGTGTTGAAATCCTTAAGTGAGTACTTAAGGTAGTGGATATAGATCAGTTGAGGATCGACCTATTATAAATCCCTGGGTCTTTTCTTTTGCATTTTATCTGCTCTTTGTCGCTACATTTTCTCTAGTTATCGATCAAAGAATTCTATCCTTATTTATGCAATTGTTGATCAGCTTTAAGGACTTTATTGTTCTATAATAAGTCTGTATTTGTTATCTCACCTATCCATCTTTAAAATAGACCATCTTCTTGTAATTTAGTGGTGATTTAAAAGATTCCTGTCTGTGCTCCATCAGCTGCGAATCAATCTGTCTTTGTGAACACAAGTATTACATTCTTCCATGCATTCATTGTTTTAATTAAAGACATTATCTAGCTTGGTGAATCTATTATTGTTGGTGAAGTTATCCACATTAAATATAGATCTTCTTTCCATATTTTGGTTGAGATTTGAAAGTTCTTTGGCAGAACATTCAAAGCTGCACAGACAATATTTTTTTGTTCACTCACCTTGTTGGTTCTTGCTTTAAGATTTTCTGAAGATCTTTAAAGATTGAAATTGTTTGCCATAAACCTTATTCGCCCCCCTCTAAGGTTTATCAATTGGTATCAGAGCATTGGTTAACATTATCTTTGGTTTAACAGCCTTGTAGAAAAGATTCTTATGGCAAATATTGTTAGGAATATACCATAGAGTCAATTTATATTTATACTATCGTCGTTATGTATTTGTAATAATATGAGGCATTTCTTTTCATGAATAGTGCATTTACTCTTGTGGTCATCAAGTATGCGACTTGATAGTAAAACCTTACAATCAATACAATAACTATTCTTAAACTGTTCTTGATCGATTATTATTAGTGGAACAATAATAAATTAAGATTAGTATGTTTGTAACTTAATGGATACGTTTTATTGGTCATGGATATATGTGATATCAAGTCAAAACATAAATAAATGTTAGAGAACATTGTATTGGACACGACCCACTGTGAGAGTACTTTATGGAATATGTCATAAGTACTTTCTAGCTATAATGACATTAAAAGTCCTTCGACTTGAATTCATCATAGTTTCCTACTTGATGAATTCTATATTTTGACGCTGTCTAATGTTGTCTTTAACTAGATAATAAATTAGACTACAGTTGGATATAGAACAAATCAAAGAAAGGAATATGATTTATAGTGAAGGAAATTGTCCCTCTCAATTATGGGAGAGGTATCCATGGGCACCTTGATAAGTTAGACTGTTAAAATGCATGGCCATACTCAAATATATTAATTTAAGATATTGACATCATTTGTTTGAACAGTCTACTATTAGATCAAGAAATAATTAATTAAGTTTAATAAGGATGACATACTCCGTACCTTATGTTTAATCTGGATATCATGTGACAAAATGACTAAATATAAAATTATGATTTGGTTCAAAGAGATCACTGATTTTCATTTAACCTGGATAGTTATAATGTTTTGCTAGAAATCGCTTATAACTTGTGGGCCATTTAAATGTGATTTAGGCATACTGCCAGTGTTAAATGAACCTATAGGGTCACACAATAAGCGAACTCGTTAGGTTATTTTTCTGGTAACCAGGTTTGATGAATCTAGAAATATGTCTAAGTTAATCGAACCTAGAAAATTTACTAGATACAATGAATCTAGAAATATGTCCACATTCGATGTATTTGGATGATGTCCAGTTTGTAAGAATCTGACTTGGTAAATTAATTAGTTAAATTACCAAGATAATGGCAAAATCTTATCATACCAATTTTAATTTAATTTGAATTTAAAATAAAATATGATAAGATATTATCAGAATTGGACTCTAAGAGGTTCGAATGGGTTTTAAGAAAACCTTAGCTGTCTTCTCAAGGGCTCTGTTCTGTTAAAAAATATTTGTGCCTCTATTCACCAAGAAAAAAAAAATCAAGCCTCTCAAACCCTAGGCACTAGCACTCTTGGGGTAACGAGTTAATTCGCCGTATGTATCCGATAGAGGGTGATTGCACACTACAATGTCTAGTGATCATTTAGGTTGCACGTATGACCGCAAAATTAGAATAAAATGATCTTGATTACGCCGAACAGAGGTAATTTTGTAATCCTTATATCTTCTTAATCGTTTTCTTGGGTCCTCAGAAGGGATTCATGAATGTTTTCCACATTTAGGAGTCTACTAATCCTAACAAATATCTCCTCTCTTCCTTATATCAAGGGATCCTCAACAAATAGACCTCATTTATTCAATGGAAGCAATTATACATTTTGGAAAAATAGAATGAAGATCTATGTATGCTCAATTAATTTTTAGCTGTGGAGTTTGACTGAAAAAGGACCATATATTCCTTCTAATAGTGTTGATGCTCGAATAGTTCCCAAATAGAGTGATGAAGATGATGCTAAAGATAATGCCAAAATGACATTAAATTTTAAAGCTATGAACATTCTATGTTGTGCTCTTGATGCAAATGAATACAACCACGTTAGTGGTTGTGATTCAGCCCATGATATATGGAGATTACTTGAAATCACCCACAAGGGGACTAATGAAGTTAAGAAATCGAAGCTGGGACTTTTGGTCCGAGATTATGAGCTGTTCACAATAAAACCATATGAGAACATTAATTGATATGTTCACCAAATTTAGAAACATTATGAATGGACTTAAGGCTTATAGGAAAAGCTATTCCCTTGGTGAACAAAAAAAAAAAAAAAAAAAAATCTTAATGCCTTACCAATGAGTTGGCAGCCTAAAGCTCTGGTCGTGGAGGAATGAAATGATTTGAAAACCTTACCCATTAAAGAGCTAATTGGCTCTCTTTTGACTCACAAAATGAAACTCAAAAGGTTTCAAGAATTTGATGACAGTGACAAAGGCAAAAGAGGAACTGCTTAAAAAGTTGTAAATGATGAAGCTATTAGTGAACAATCTGAAAGTGATTGTGGCACTAATTTGGACAATGAAGAATGGACCATGGTTGCTAGAAAATTCAAGAAGATGTTCAGAAAAGGTAACTTCAGCAAAAGCAAGAAATTTGTCAAAAAGAAAAGGACAAACTTCGTCTTTTAAATCTCAGTGCTACGAATGCAAGAGTACGGAGCATTTTATTACTGATTGCCTAATGTCTAAAGAAAGAGAAGACAAGCATAACAAGAAGAAAAGAAAATGACTTATTTGGGACTTAGGACCAAGAAGAATCCGAGATTGAAGAGAGTGACGGATCCGACAAGGAGAAAGCAAACAAATACTTCATGGTAATGGAAAATAAGGTAAATTCCATTAAAAGTAATTCCATATCTGATTTACATAATTCTGATTATGAAAAGGTTGATGATCCTAGTGAACTACTCTTTGAAATGTTCCATGAACTCAAAAAGCTGTTTAAAAGAAATAAAGAAATGAAAGTAAAAACTGATTCCTTGCTAGACAAAAATGACAAGCTCATGAGGCAGAGCAAAGCCTTACTTGGTTCCATATGTTGTCTAAATGTTGAAAAGAAAGTCATTTCTACTTCTTTAAATTGTTTAACACTTGAAAATAAATGCTTATGTGATAAAGTCTTTTCGCTTGAAATCATGCTTAATGACTTTGATGATGTGAAAAGGAAAGTCAATGATCTTACCATTTGTATTGAGAAATTCATTGATGGATAAGACAATCTAAATAGATTGCTTGGAGTGCACCGTATAGCTGTAAATAGAAGTGGTCTCATTATAAACATGTGCACAAGGCAGAATATCACAAACCTCATTTTGTGAAAGCTAGAAACTCAAATGCTGATCATATATGATGTTCTTATTGTGGTAAACATGGACACAATGCATTTAGGTGTTACGTTAGGAAAAGAGCCGAATCTGGTATGAAAACCATTTGGAGAGTTAAAAGAACTATCATTGAAAAACCTTAGGGGGGGGGGTTGAATAAGGTTTTTGGCAAGAAAAAAAGATTTTTTGACTTGTCTAAAATGCAAATTAATGATGATCACCAAGTTTCTTGGACAAACTTTATGGTAACATAGAAAGTTATCTAAGAACTCGTAGATATAAATCTAGATTCAGACAAAGAAAGAAACTCAAAGCAGTAAATGAATAATGAAAAGAAGTGAGACAAGGAATGTATAGTGGTTCAATCTACCAAGATCTACGTCCACTATCTTAAGCTCACACTTAAGGATTTTCAACCAGATTTCATTTACTCCACTTAATGAAATCAATCAGTACCACATATAAGAGAGGATCACCACACTAGGATTTTCAAAACCTCTCAATCAAGTAATCACATCAAGGATCACCCCAACTAGGTTTTGATGGCAAAACGCAGAAACAGGGAGCCATGGACGAAAAAAAGAGAGATAAAAAAAAAATTTAACGCAAGCCATAAAGGCCATGCGGAAGCGTGATGATCATACATTTGCGTTCCTTAGCCCTCCTAGGTTGCGTAGGAACAGATTGAACGGCTGGAATCGCCTCGCTTTGCACAGTTGAAGGAGCTTCCGGTTGAACACCCGCTAGCCTTCGACTTCGTCTTGTTTGCATTAACGCTTAGCTCCCCAGCTCTCGGGATATTCCTCAGTCTAACCTCTAGTCGGTGAACACTATGGTGAAGAGGAATGGTCTCAATTCTCCTTGGTTCGTTCGCTATTGATTAGCAAAGAACAAGAGAAAAACAAGAAGAAGAAGAAGAAGAGACTTTGAGAGAGAGAGAGAGACTCACGTGAGAGTCTCCTTAGCCAAAGAAAATTAGGGTTTCTTTTCTTTTCAAAGAGTTGTTTATATTTAGCCAAAATTAGGTCTCTCAATCTCTGATAAACATATCCCCGGGATTTCAAAATACCCGGATGTTATCCTGAGAAACAGTTTGGCTTAACCTTAAACTCCTCTTAACCGTATCTGGAAAAAACCCTAAGGTCCAAGCTACTGGGTCAGATAAATATTTATTATTTTTCTTGGACACAAAAAGCCCAAAATAATAAATATTAATTATTTATTTTCTGGGCTTACATAAGTAACCCAATAAATAATTAATGAGCCCAAATGAACCATAATAATTAATCTTTAATTATTTATTTCTTGGGCCTACATAAATAACCCAATAAATAATTAAACATTAATTATTTCCCCTAATTTAAGCCCAGGTTAATTTCTTAATTATTCATACTGGACCTAGGCCCTGAATAATTAATTAACCAAATAAACTAGATAATTAATTTCTCTCAACTTCTATTTTATTTATTTATTTTATTCCAGTCCAATAATAAATTAGACTTCCTGAATAAAACAAAATAAAATAAAATCCTCTTCAACTGAGACCAATTCCTCAACCCAAAAATAGTTAGGACTTACGGGCTATTCCGAGGACCAAAAAGACACATCGCCTTGGCTGCTAAAATGACCAAAATACCCTTGCTATATAAATAGCTGTATTTTGCATTTTAAATATTTCCTAATATCACCATAAGGAAATATTGACCCCAAGGACAATGCTGCGTTAGCAAAGTCTCCGACCTACAGGTGAAATGACTAAAATATCCCTCTACACATCGCCGTACATTTAGAGAGGAAGAAGTGTACTAACACCCCCCTAAATGACATCTACCATCCTTAGGCTTCTAGTCAAATGATCCACGACTTCCTGGAGTGTTTTCGCTTTCCAAGGGAGCTACCCTAAAGCAAACATCCAAGTCATGTTTCCCAGGGCCCTGGATAATTTAGACCATTCGGACAACCACAAGGGGCGATATAGTGCAGAAACTATCTTGCATAAGTATGTCTTAACTAACTAGTCACACATACCCAACATGCAAGTATATTGGCCCTATGATAGAACCTCAACTACAGCAAATCAAAGTATATGCTTCCAGCTTCACTAGACCACCAACTCATACTCAAGTCGTAGAGTACTAGTCCACGCTGTAGCGGTAGTAGTCTAGGTTTCTACCATATAGTACTTTGAGAAACCACTACTACAGGTCCTATTCTACGTATTCGAAATACGCTTATGTCATGAAGTGAGTGGACTACCCACTGGCTAAAGGTAAGCCATTCCCCATTTGGAATTCATAACATAATAACCTAAACATGATGAGGTTCCCAGTCTCATCAATAGGTTAAGAACAAATGTTTATGTGTTAAATAACCCGTGATCCATACCTTACTGTGAAAGACCACCATTCACATGGATCACTTATTTAAACACAATGGGTCTATTCCAAACGAAAATCGTGCACAAACAAAAAGTAAATTCACAAACAATTTCCGAAAATAAGTTCTTTTATTAAATAATTCGATTTTATATCAGAAACCTAGTCTAAGAGGGCATACAATCCAACAATCTCTCACTTGCACTCTAAGACTAGGTAAGTCCATAGGTGCCCACCCCTATGGTGTCTAAGTGTCTCTTGAAGACTCTCTCAACCAAAGGCTTGGTGAATGGGTCTGCTAGATTATTTTCTGAGGTAATATGCTCCACCACGACTTCCCGTCTCTGGATGAAATCCCGGATCAGGTGGTACTTCCTCTCGATGTGTTTCCCCTTCTTGTGGTTCCGAGGCTCCTTAGATTGCGACACTGCTCCAGTGTTGTCGCAATACATCACAACCGGCCTATCCATATGTGGTACGACTCTAAGTTCTGAAAGAAACTTTCGGAGCCAGACTGCTTCCTTGGACGCCTCCGAAGCTGCCACATACTCAGCTTCCATGGTTGAGTCAGCAATACAAGATTGCTTGATACTCTTCCATTAAATTGCTCCTCCAGACAAGGTGAAGACATATCCACTAGTGAATTTTCTCTCATCCTTATCCGCTTGGAAGTCTGAGTCTGTGTATCCTGTAGGAACCAAATCATCAGCCCTGTAAACCAGCATATAATCTCTCGTTCCCTTGAGGTACTTGAGAATATGCTTTACAGCTTGCCAATGAACCTCCCCTGGGTTTGACTGATATCTGCTAACTAAACCCGATATCTGCTAACTAAGCCCACGGCAAAGCAGATATCTGGCCTAGTACACAGCATGGCGTACATGAGACTTCCCACCGTCGAAGCGTAGGGAATCCTACTCATTCTGTCCTTTTCTTCTTGAGACTTAGGACAGTCCTTCGAAGAAAATGACAACCCATGTCTGCAAGGGATTAGAGCTCCCTTGCATGAGTCCATGCTTGTACTTGGCCGACATCTTGTCAATGTATGTCGCTTGGGATAATCCTAACATTCTCTCGCTTCCTATTTCTAAGAAGCCTAATCCCGAGAATGTAGTCGGCTTCTCCCAAGTCCTTCATACTCGAATTGACTAGACAGCCAAACCTTTGTAGATGACAATGTCCCTACATCATTTCCAACGAGTAGAATGTCATCCACATACAGGACAAGAAAAACCACATTGATGCCTTCAAGTTTCCTGTACACGCATGGTTCATCTTCGTTTTGAATAAAACCATAAGACTTTACAGTCTCATCAAAACGAATGTTCCATGCTCTTGATGCCTGCTTAAGTCCATAAATGGACTTCTTAAGCGTGCAAACCATGTGTTCCTGGCCTTCAGCAATGAAGCCTTCCGGTTGGGACATATAGATGTCTTCACTAAGATGGCCATTTAAGAATGCCGTCTTGACATCCATTTGCCATATCTCGTAGTCATAGTGACAGGCGATGGCAAGGAGGATGCGAATGGATTTAAGCATGGCTACGGGGAAAAGGTTTCCTAATAATCGATACCCTCTTTCTGAGTATACCCTTTCACCACAAGCCTAGCTTTGATGGTTTCCACCTTCCCATCCACTCCTCTCTTCCTCTTGTATACCCACTTGCACCCAATGGGTTTTATCCCTTCAGGTGAAGCTACTAGATCCCAAACCTGATTGAGGTACATAGACTCAATCTCGGCTTTCATTGCTTCATGCCACAGATTTGCATCGGCATCAGCAATAGCCTCCTCGTACCTAGCGGGGTCTTGTTCCTGATGGTCGAAAACCAGCTTAAAGGCTTCTCCAGTCCATCTATCCGGAACCCTAGACACTCTCCCACTACGACGAGGCTCCATTTGTACAGGTTCTTGAGGCTGTGCCTCTTCTTGTTCCAAAATCAGGTCAGTAGAAGTTAATTTCATAGATAACTTCTCCTGAAGTTCCAACCTCGTTGAACCTTTAGTGGAAGTACTTTGATCATCTTCCAAGTATCTAGCATTGGTACTGACTAGTACCTTCTGCTCCTTAGGATGATAAAAACAGCCTCCTTTTGTCCCTTTTGGATACTCAACAAAATAGCATAATTCTGATCTTGGTTCCAACTTGTCTCCCTTGATCAGTACATAAGCTGGACACCCCTAAATCTTGAGATGATTCAGACGTGGCTTACGCCCAGTCCACATCTCATAGGGAGTCCTAGGTACTGACTTGGAAGGCACCAAGTTCAGAATATATGCCGCTGTTTCCAGGGCATATCCCCAAAAGGACACTGGGAGAGTAGCATGAGACATCATGCTTCGGACCATCTCCATCAACGTCCTGTTCCTTCTCTCAGCTACTTCGTTCTGTTGGGGGATTCTCGGCGCAGAGAGCTGGGATACTATCCCATGATGTACCATGTAGTCCTTGAATTCACCTAGGAGGTACTCTCCACCACGATCCGATCGTAAGGTTTTGATTAATTTACCCTGTCCGACGCTCCACTTCAGCCTTAAACTCTTTGAACTTGTCAAAAGAGTCAGACTTGCGTCTCATCAGGTAAATGTAACCATACCTCGTACAATCATCCGTGAATGTGATGAAGTGCTCAAAACCTCCCCAAGCTGGTGTAGACAATGGACCGCACACATCAGTGTGAAAAAGACTCAACACCTCCTTGGCTCTATCCGCCTTTGGTGTAAAAGACCTTTTGGTCATTTTTCCCATCAGGCAAGATTCATACTGAGGCCAACTTTCCAATCTCAATGAGCCCAAAGGCCCATCATGGATTAGCCTCTGAATCCTGGTTGAGTTAATATGACCCAACCTCAGGTGCCAAAGGTATGAATCATTGATATTGGTCTTTCTCTTCTTAGTTAAAGGTTCAGACAGAGCGTTATTTGATTGGTTGTTAATAGGGTTTAAAAAGAACAAATTTCCATACATGTGCCCAGTACATAAAATTTCTCCATCTCTACTGATAGAAATACCAGAATAGAAAGATACAGAATATCCTTGATTAATAAGTTTTGCAACTGAAATCAAATTCTGACGAAAACTAGGTACATATAAAATGTCTTTTAAAACCACTATCTTATTACAATAAAAAATAAGATCCAGCTCTCCCACTGCAAGGGCCCAGACTTGTGCTCCATTACCCACTCGAAGCCTATGTTCGCCCTTCTTAAGTCTTCTTATCTTCCTAAACCCCTGCAAGGAGTTACAGATATGATCAGTGGCTCCTGAATCAACAATCCAAGTGGAAGTTGATTCTACCATTGATATGGACTCTAGATACTAAACATTACCTGTGGGGTTTTTCTTGGCTCGAAGATCCGGACACTCCTTTTCCAGTGTCCCTTCTTTCCACACTTGAAGCACTTGCCCTTTGGTTTGTCCTTGGGCTGGTTCTTGGGCTGAGCTGCTTGCATTCCCCTTCTTCCTCTTGAACTTTACGGGCTTAGGCCCGGTTCTTGAAGAAGAGGCCTTAGCAATCATGGCCTTAGACTGCGGCTTCATGACCTTCTCCGCCATCTGGAGCTCCTTCATCAGTTCAGTCAAATTCATGTTCAACTTGTTCATGTTATAGTTTAACTTGAACTGAGTGAAAGAGCCTGGTAGAGATTCGAGAACCATGTCCACTTGGCTCTCGGGGTCAATGACAGCCCCTAAGATTTCTGCCTCCTCGAAAGCAGCAATCATCTTGAGCATATGCTCTCGGACTGATGCTCCCTCAGCCATCTTAGTGTTTACAATTGTTCGAAGAGCCTCCTGCCTTGCGGGCCGGCTCTTGTCCGCGAACATAGTTGCCAACGATTGACTTATGTCATATGCAGAAGCCATGTGTGTTGGGGATATGCCCTAGAGTCAATTTGTACTTATACAATTGTCATTATGTTTTATATAATAATATGAGGCTTTCCTTTCCATGAATAGTGAATTTTGTTTTGTTGGTCATCAAGTACGTGACTTGATAGTAAAACCCTACAATGAATACAATGACTATTCTAAAACTGTCCTCGATCGATTATTATTATTGGAATAATAATAAATTAAGATTAGTATGTTTGTGACTTGATGGCTATGTTTTACCGGCCATGGATATTTGTGATATCGAGTCAAGACATAAATAAATGTTAGAGAACATTGTATTGGACATGACCCACCGTGAGAGTACTTCATGGAATATGTCATAAGTACTTTCTAGCCATAATAATATTGAAAGTCCTTCGACCTAAATTCATCATAGTTTCTTACTTGATAAATTCTATATTTTGACATTGTCTAAAGTTGTCTTTAACTAGATAATAAATTAGACTACTCGTTGGATATAAAATAAATCAAGGAGAGGAATATGATTGATTGTGAAGGAATTTGTCCCTCTCAATTATGGGAGAGATATCCATGGGCCCCTTGATAAGTTAGACTGTTAAAAATGCATGGCCGTGCTCAAATATATCAATCTAAGATATTGATATCATTTGTTTGAACAAGTCTACTATGAAATCAAGAAATAATTGATTAAGCTTAATAAGGATGACATGCTCCGTGCCTTATGCTTAATCTGGATATCGTGTGACAAAGGGACTAAATATAAAATTATGGTTTGGTTCAAAGAGATCACCGATCTTCATTTAACCTCGGATAGTTATAATGTTTTGCTAGAAACCGCTTATAACTTGTGGGCCATTTAAATACGATTTAGGCACGCTACCAGTGTTAAATGAACCTATAGGGTCACACAATAAGCGAACTTGTTAGGTTATTTTTCCGGTGACCAGAGTTCGATGAATCTGGATGATATCCAGATTATAAGAATCGACTCGGTAAAATAATTAGTTAAATTACCGAGATAATGGCAGAATCTTATCATATCGGCTTTAATTTAATTTGAATTTAAATTAGAATATGATAAGATATGATTAGGGTTGGACTCTAAGAGGTTCGAGGGTTTTTTAAGAAAACCCTAGCCGTCTTTCGATAGTCCAATTTTTTCCCGGTTGAGAACATTCGTGCCATTCTCTACCGGAGAAAAGGAAAAAAACCTCTCAAACCCTAGGCGCTAGCACTCCCCGGTATCGAGTGAGTTCGCGGTGTGTATCCGTAGAGGACGTTCGCATACCGCAGTCGTCCGGTGATTGTTCGGGTCGAACGTACAACAACGCAAACTGTAATCGAAGGATTTCGATTACAAGCAACCGGAGGTAACTCTTAATCGTTTACATCTTCTTAATTGTTTACTTGGGTCCTCGGGAGGGATTCGTAGATGTTTTCCGCGTTTAGGAGTCCACGAATCCCAACAATGTGCTCGTGTTTTGACTAGAGCACATTAGACATGGAAGCTAACATATAGCAACGTGCCATTTCGTCGGCTTTCTTCCATGCCTTTTCAGCCCCTCGCTCTTCGAGCGGTGGAACCTTCCCGATAACGAGGCGAGGTTTCGTAAAGGACATACTTATACTCCTCGACTGTGAGTATTATGTCCGGGTTCCTTTTCCGATCCACATAGTTTGGACCCATTAACTTATTCTCCCTGAGAATAACGGCCAATGGACTAAAAGAACCTCCCACCATTTCTGAAAATCGAAAATAAAAGAAAGAAATTAGTTTGTGAAAACAAAATGAAATTTGTGCACTGAAAATAATTTGGCTCTTAGGAAAACTGACATAGCTTCTTGGGAAGATTAACAGTTTCCTAAGCTAAGTGTATTAACCACCACAAATTAATTTCCCTTCTAGGTAATGGTCTAGAGAATAACTCCATCATGGGATGGCCGTTTCCTCTCATTTCCTATGGACATACCTCGCACTATAACCTCCAACGTGGGCTGGCCGATCATAGTACGTGCCCCGGGTTATTAATTACATCCTTCCATTAGATCTAGATCCTTGTGGTATCCCCATCCTATACGGGTTCACTCCCAGGGTGACGCGAGGGGATCCACGATCTCTAATGAGGACCGTGATGGAAGCCGTGGGGCCGTTGGAACCCCTCTCCCACTTAGTCTTTTAAAATATAGGTTTTCTGGAAAATATCCTTTTGAAATTTTCATTAAGTTTTTCTTAACTCAAGAATAAAATATCTAAGTCCAATAAAATCTCTATGTCAAGGCTTATATCCTTTGAGAGATTTCCTCCATGAACTAATTTTATATAAGTTAAAACTTAATGATTTAAAAAATTTTCCAATTAAAACTTAGAGACTTTGGTCTCAAGTTTATTTGACAAAATCATTTTTCTAGTCCAAAACAAAACAAAATGGCTCTCCATTTTAATTTACAAAAATATCTAAATCCAATATATTTTCTATGTCAAGGATTAAATCCTTTGAGAAAATATTTAAGGATTAATTTTTGTACCAATTAAAATAACCATTTAGTTTTTAAAGAAAAATATTTTTCCTTGCCAAAACAAAAGGTTCCCAAAGACTTTGGTCTTTGAGAAAAACACACATAGGTACATAAAAAAAATAGCATGCTAGAAAGCAATAAACGTTTTCATACTTTTCTATTTTTTAAACCTAAGTGCCCAAATAATAGAATTAAACACATTAATTAATTAATTAATGATCTTGTTTAATCCTAAAATCCCTTACTAATATTTTTCATGCAAATATATTCCAAGAATATAAATATTAACTTCGCCTGGTATGGGACCCAAAACGAAAAAAAAATAAAAAAAATTGCCAAAAAATGGCTGGCGGTCCACTGCACCGGCCGCACAGGATCCGCGCTAGAATGGCCTGCGGTCCACCGCAGCCGCAATGTACCGCGCCGCACCAGATCGCACGCCAGCCACGACCCGTGGACTTCGCCCGCGCCCGCGACCCGCGCCCGGTTCTCCTCTGCTGCCGACCCGCACTTCAGCCCGAATTCAACCCGCGCAAATTGCATTTCAATTCTGCAATTTCACCGGCTCAAATCAAATTGATTCGACTTCAATTCACACGCAATTGGCTCGGCTTCGTGGCTCCAGCAGTACGGCTCCACTCACAGATCTTGCGGCTCGGCTCGGCGGCTTATGAACAGTGTCATCTTCTTCGTTTTTCTTTCTTTCCGTGCGAAAATTTGCAGAGCTTCTTTTCTTCATATTTTGCTCAAATTTTTGGCTTCTTTGGACATTTTTACTTATAAAAACTCATCCAAAACATAACCACAACCGTCTATACCCATTAAAATTGGGTTTACACGATTAAAACACCAAAGCCAAAAAATTTATAGTAGCTCCTATGCTTCACGGTGAAGCTTACAAAACCATCTATCCCATACCAAAACAGCGAAGGATCATAGGTATAATCATCTTCTCCATTTTATTAACTACCATGCTCCCTATATTGATCAAAACCAATGGCTCTGATACCACTTTGATGGCAAAACGCAGAAACAGGGAGCCATGGACGAAAAAAAGAGAGATAAAAAAAAAATTTAACGCGAGCCATAAAGGCCATGCGGAAGCGTGATGATCATACCTTTGCGTTCCTTAGCCCTCCTAGGTTGCGTAGGAACAGATTGAACGGCTGGAATCGCCTCGCTTTGCACAGTTGAAGGAGCTTCCGGTTGAACACCCGCTAGCCTTCGACTTCGTCTTGTTTGCATTAACGCTTAGCTCCCCAGCTCTCGGGATATTCCTCAGTCTAACCTCTAGTCGGTGAACACTATGGTGAAGAGGAATGGTCTCAATTCTCCTTGGTTCGTTCGCTATTGATTAGCAAAGAACAAGAGAAAAACAAGAAGAAGAAGAAGAGACTTTGAGAGAGAGAGAGAGAGACTCACGTGAGAGTCTCCTTAGCCAAAGAAAATTAGGGTTTCTTTTCTTTTCAAAGAGTTGTTTATATTTAGCCAAAATTAGGTCTCTCAATCTCTGATAAACATATCCCCGGGATTTCAAAATACCCGGATGTTATCCTGAGAAACAGTTTGGCCTAACCTTAAACTCCTCTTAACCGTATCTGGAAAAAACCCTAAGGTCCAAGCTATTGGGTCAGATAAATATTTATTATTTTTCTTGGACCCAAAAAGTCCAAAATAATAAATATTAATTATTTATTTTCTGGGCTTACATAAGTAACCCAATAAATAATTAATGAGCCCAAATGAACCATAATAATTAATCTTTAATTATTTATTTCTTGGGCCTACATAAATAACCCAATAAATAATTAAACATTAATTATTTCCCCTAGTTTAAGCCCAGGTTAATTTCTTAATTATTCATACTGGACCTAAGCCCTGAATAATTAATTAACCAAATAAACTAGATAATTAATTTCTCTCAACTTCTATTTTATTTATTTATTTTATTCCAGTCCAATAATAAATTAGACTTCCTGAATAAAACAAAATAAAATAAAATCCTCTTCAACTGAGACCAATTCCTCAACCCAAAAATAGTTAGGACTTACGGGCTATTCAGAGGACCAAAAGACACATCGCCTTGGTCGCTAAAATGACCAAAATACCCCTGCTATATAAATAGCTGTATTTTGCATTTTAAATATTTCCTAATATCACCATAAGGAAATATTGACCCCAAGGACAATGCTGCGTTAGCAAAGTCTCCGACCTACAGGTGAAATGACTAAAATACCCCTCTACACATCGCCGTACATTTAGAGAGGAAGAAGTGTACTAACACCCCCCTAAATGACATCTACCATCCTTAGGCTTCTAGTCCAATGATCCACGACTTCCTGGAGTGTTTCCGCTTTCGAAGGGAGCTACCCTAAAGCAAACATCCAAGTCATGTTTCCCAGGGCCCTGGATAATTTAGACCATTCGGACAACCACAATGGGCGATATAGTGCAGAAACTATCTTGCATAAGTATGTCTTAACTAACTAGTCACACATACCCAACATGCAAGTATATTGGCCCTATGATAGAACCTCAACTACAGCAAATCAAAGCATATGCTTCCAGCTTCGCTAGACCACCAACTCATACTCAAGTCGTAGAGTACTAGTCCACGCTGTAGCGGTAGTAGTCTAGGTTTCTACCATATAGTACTTTGAGAAACCACTACTACAGGTCCTATTCTACGTATTCGAAATACGCTTATGTCATGAAGTGAGTGGACTACCCACTGGCTAAAGGTAAGCCATTCCCCATTTGGAATTCATAACATAATAACCTAAACTTGATGAGGTTCCCAGTCTCATCAATAGGTTAAGAACAAATGTTTATGTGTTAAATAACCCGTGATCCATACCTTACTGTGAAAGACCACCATTCACATGGATCACTTATTTAAACACAATGGGTTTGTTCCAAACGAAAATCGTGCACAAATAAAAAGTAAATTCACAAACAATTTCCGAAAATAAATTCTTTTATTAAATAATTCGATTTTACATCAGAAACCTAGTCTAAGAGGGCATACAATCCAACAGGTTTTACACCATAACCTTAATACATTCACTAAACAAGGTTAACCCCAATGGGTTTTACTCCACAACCTTGAACATTAACCAACACAAGACTCACCCCAACTGGTTTTACACAACAACCTTACACTACAACAAATATTTGAATATCAATAGAACAATAAAGAGCTCACTTATTTGAGCAGATGTTAACTCGAATACAATGCACAAATACTTTTACCTTTGATACAAAATGAATTCACTTTGAAACTTTGATAACGGAGATTTTTGAAAATATTGAGTAATAGTGTTTCTAAGAAGAATGTTTTAAAAATCTTATCTCTAAACTTACTTTAGAGGCTATTTATAGAACTAAAAAATAAAGTACCAATGGTCATAAAAAACGGCTATAATTTTCTGTTTAAACGCATCCGTATTTTGGACTCGGATTTTAGACGACGATGTGTCCAAAAGGTAAGTCCAAAATGGCACTTTTTCAGACAAAAATATTTCAACACAGTTAACAGGATTTTGGATGATCCTTTTGGATTCAAACTATTCAATCCAAAATTCTGAGATTTTCAAAAACTTTGAAATTTTCTCCTTTGGTGCTTCAAGGTAAAATCAAATGAATCAAGAGATAAAGAGACATAGGAATTAATATATATACCTTAATAATACTGTCTAGTCTAAAGTTTTTCTTATAAGGACTTCTTGATATGCAACTCCATATACTTCGATCTTCTCTTTTGATCTTCCTTACTTGAATTCGATCACAAAAGAGTTGCCAAATAATCTTATCTAAATGCCTTAGAAGAATGGAGGTCAAACATGTCCTATCACAATAGATTAACAAGTTAGTCCATATTAATGTTTGTCATTAGTCAAAACATAGAAGAAAGCCCTTAGGGCTAACAATCTCTCCATTTTTAAGTGATGACAAACATAGAACAAATGCTATGTAAAGAGTGAACATGTTGATGAAGGAGGTGCAAATAAATGCAATCTCACAGTGTAGATCTCAAAGAGAGCTTATGAACATTAGCTTGTAAACATATCTCAATGAGCCTAATGTCTTTCATATCTCTTTTATAAATATTCAAAATGATTTGATAGAGATAGTAGACAAGTCATATGATAAAATACTCCCCCTAAATATATGCTTATATGAACATTTTAAACATAAGAGAGAAAGGCAGAAATCATGATTTGTACGTCCAAAATGTGCGTCCAAACCAGTTTTGGAAGTATAAAACAAGTCTTTTTCAAAAGTCCATTTTGGATACAGATTTTGGATGTCCAAAAGGTATTCTTTTCAATTTATCCAAAAGGTATATTTTCAGTTCAATATGACTTCGAACAAGAATATTTGTTTAGATCAGAAAATATTTGAGTCCAAAACTCCCCCTGACTCAATGCACAAAATAATGGATTTTCTGATTTTTCAAGAAATGTTTTAAAGACAAAAATTTTGACTTTATTACAGAATCTAGTCTCAACGATACCTTTAACATACAGAAAATGCTTTTTGAATTGAGTAATCATAAACAGAATGTCATAAATCCAACTATCCAGACAGAAGATTTTCAGTGAACATATACAGTAAATCAAATCATATCAGTTTATGCAATTCATATAAAAAATAGTTCAATCATTAGTCATATGCCGTCAGATCATGACCATCATATCAGTTTAAAACAATTTCCCATAACATATTCATCATATCAATTAATCTTTTTCTCTCTCAAAACAGTTCATCATATTAGTTTCTCATAACAGTTCCCCAAAACAGTTCATCATTTTCTCCCTCACAATGGTCTTTTTCTCCCCCAGAACAGTTAACATCATATCATATCAGTACCATTTCATCTCATATCAGTTCAACTTTTTCTCTCCCTCTTGTCATCAATTAAAAAAAAAGAATATTAGAAAGAGAGTAGAATAGAACCAAATAGGAATATGCATAATATAAGAAAGAGACTGAAAATAAACAAGTATCCAGCAGTAATTATCGCAAAGCATAATGTAAAAGACAAAAAAAGTTTGCAGAAAGTAAATTGTTTTGAGATCATTAGAAGATCATATTGCCCAACAGTGCTACCTAGGAGATATTAATTATTTCAACTTTTGACCTAGCACCCTTCTTAGAGTATTGACCAGCAATTCTATTTGATTTTCTTTTCACAACCACATGCTTCTAACGTTTTCTAGAAGATTTTAGCTTAGGAGAAGTAGGAGGAACCACTGTTTCCTTCATGGGAGAGGGTTGCTGAAATGGTTTAGAAGTACGATCCTTTTCTGTAGCAGGTAGATCAGATTCTTCCTCTAAGATAGGTTCATCCCTTTCATGAGCAATACCGGAGGGGAAGATATTGGAGCAATAGGATTAGTAGATTTTTCAATAGCAGAAATTCTATTGCCAAGATTTTAAATTTCAGAGCTGAGAAGGTCCAATTTCTCAGCTAATGAACTAATTGCACCCAGTATACTCTTAGACATGCCTACGTCCTGATCTTTTCCTTTGGCAGAAGATTCTGCCTGAAAAACATCATCAATTTTCCTTTTTGTTCCTGTACCAGGAACAGACTTCCCTTCATCCTTAATTTTCATCAAATTTTCCCGTTCTTTTCTTGCAGTCTCTCTCAGTAATTTCCATGTATTATTTTCCCTTACATAGCCCATCCTTTCAAAGGAATTAAAACTGTAAACATTTGTTTTGGATGGATCACAGGGAGAATAATTTAAATTAACTTCAAAAAATCTAAAAACTTTTGTCAACAAATTTCCAAATGGTAGAGCTTTACTTGACGTGTTTCTTGTTTGCAACATCAATTTTGTTGCCAAAAACCTAAAATTTATCTGCCTACCTTCAGCTAGAGCCAACATAATCACTATCTGCAGAATACTTATTGAAGTCTTATGCCCATAGCTAGGTACTATCATGGTCGACACCATGTGATGCAGAATTCTACCAACACCATTCAGCCATTTTGAGCTCCTATTTCCAGAATTTTCGAAATTTTTCCCGCCAGTGAATAATTTCTCAAAAAATTTTAGATAAAAAATGTCATTTCCCTCAGAAAATTTGTTTAGCTCAAAGTATTGAAATCCAGCATCTCTTACATCACAAATCCTATTGAACAGTCTATGATCAAACTCTATGTCTTTGCCTTTCACTCTCGATACATACCAGCGAATCATAAAACCACCCTCAGTTTCTTCTAGTTTCCCTTTCCTTAAGTTAGCATAAAATTCCCAGACCAGAGAAGTAGATATTTTCTCATCAACAGATAGTAAACTTCCCCATCCAATGTGATCAAACATGTCCAGAATATTTGATAGATTCAGAAAAGCAGAATGGTTTACACGATAACCACAGATAATAGTTCAGTTTCTCGACACCCAATCATTATACTCAGTCTCGCATTTAGAATCAAGGAAACGTGGTACTTGATTTTCATAACACACTTGTTCTGGACATGACTTAGAAGAATCAAAGTGGGATGTGGAGAAGTTCGGTTGAGAAGAAGTTTCTTTCTCTTTTGCCTTGCTTTAACCCGAAACCTTTTTCTTCATCTTCGGAGAGGATTTTTGCCCCTTCATTGGTTTTGGAACCGAAGATTTTGTCTTTGTCATTAGAAAGATTAGAGCTCTTTTTGGACTGTCGATTTTTGAAGAGGAGGAACACAGATAATTTGGAAGAGATGGCTACAAGGGTTTTGAGAGAAAAACTCAGAGTGCTTTAAATGTTTTTGAGTAATGTGAATAAAGTTCTTTGAAAATAAAAGTTTTTCAGAAAAATTTAGAAAGACGTGCAAACCAATTTTTTGAAATTCAAAATAAGAAAAATATTAAATATGGGTTTTGGAACTTGACCCAATCCCAAACTATCATCCAAAAGAGTGTTTTCCTAAAATGCATTTTGGAAGAGGGATTTGGATTCAAATACTGCGTCCAAATTAGATGCAGAACATGTTTCTAAAACCTTTTTCTTCATAAATCCTGCAGAAAGAAGACTTTTGCCACATGGTTAGTTATCAAATTCTTGTAACTCCCAAACCTCTTCTCAGATTATTGAATCTATCCTCAGCTAGAGGTTTAGTGAATATATCTGCAAGTTGTTCATCCGTTGAAATATATTTAACACACACATCCCATTTAAGCATACGATCTCGGATGAAGTGATGTTTAACTTCTATGTGCTTTGTCCGAGAATGCTGAACAAGATTTTTTGTCAGATTGATAGCACTTGTATTATCACACAATATAGGTACACAATTAAAATTAAGATTAAAATCTTGTAACGTATTCTTCATACATAAAATTTGAGCATAACAACTCCCGGCTGCAATATATTCAGCCTCAGTGGTGGATAAGGATACACACGCTTGCTTTTTACTATTCCATGACACAAAAGAATGTCCAAGAAATTGACAATGGCCACTAGTACTTTTCCTTTCAACTTTACAGCCTGCATAATCTGCATCAGTGTATCCTATAAGATCAAATGCGTTAGTATGAGAATACCATAATCTATAATCATATGTACCAATTAAATATCGGAGTATGTGTCTGCACATAGATGTGATTCTTTTGGACAAAATTGAAAGCGAGCACAAAGATATATTGAAAATATAATATTCGGTCAGTTAGCAGTAAGATATAGTAGACTACCAATCATACCTCTATACTTATTTTCACCTACTTTCTTACCTTTTTCATCCTGATAAGGTTTTATGGATGTACTCATAGGTGTGCTGATTTCTTTTGCTTCATTCATTTCAAACCTTTTAAGTAACTCTTTGGCATACTTAGCTTGATTTATAAAGATCTCATATTTAGTTTGCTTAATTGCAATCCGAGGAAGAAGTTTAGTTCTCCTATCATACTCATTTCAAATTCTTGCTGTATACTCTTAGCAAACTTCTTGCACAAAGAGTCGTTAGTAGCACAAAAAATGATATCATCAACATAGATTTGAACAATCAGTAAATCACTAGAATTATCAGATTTGATGAATAATGTATTATCAATCAAACCTCTAGAAAATCCTTTTGAGATCAAGAATCCACTAAGTCTTTCATACCAAGCTCTTGGAGCTTGCTTTAATCCATAAAGAGCTCTAGACAGTTTGAAAACATGATTCGGAAAGTGCTCATAAGTAAAACTAGGAGGTTGTTCAACATATACTTCCTCCTCAATAAAGCCATTTAGAAAGGCACTTTTGACATCCATTTGATAGAGCATGAAATTTTTAAAGGATGCAAATGCAAGCAACATTTGTATGAATTCTAGTCTAGCAACAGGTGCAAATGTCTCATCATAATTAATACCTTCTTCTTGATTAAATCATTGGGTGACTAATCTAGCTTTATTTCTAATCACAACCCCATTTTCATCAAGTTTATTTCTAAACACCCATTTTATACCAATAGCAAGTCAGTCATGCAGTCTAGGAATAAGTTTCCAAACCTGATTTCCTTCGAATTGATTCAACTCTTCTTGCATGGCAATAATCCAAAATTCATCAAGCAATGCGATATCAATACAGCTAGGTTCAATATTTGAAAAAAGAGCAAAGTTGTCAATGAAATACCATCTAGTTTTAACTCCATAGTTTGGATCCCCAATGATTTGTTCCTTGGGATGACTTGTTTTGTATTTCCAGTCTTTTGGCAATTGTTGAATTGGAGAATCTTCAGTTTGTTCATTTCCTTGTTCTACTTGCAGTTCTTCAATCTCTTCTTCTTTTGCATGAGTGTTTAGAGGTGGAGCTTTGAGTTGATCTAACTTGACTTCCCTTAAACTTCCTACATCATCGTCATCTCTTTTTGAAGTATAAATGTTAGATTCATCAAGCACAACATGCACGAATTCTTCCACACAAAGAGTTCTTTTGTTATATACTCTATAAGCCTTTTTGTTGGAAGAGTAACCAAGAAATATTGCCTCATCAGACTTGTTGTCAAATTTTCCAAGATTATCTCGTGTGTTTAGGATAAAACATTCACATCTAAATACTTTAAAATAAGAGATAGATGGAGTTTTGTCAAACATAAGTTCAAATGGAGTTTTTCTAAAAAATGGCCTTAGCATAACTCGGTTTATAATATAGCAAGTTATATTAACAGCTTGAGCCTAAAAATATTTTGGTAGGACATTTTCACAAAGCATTGATCTAGCCATTTCTTGTAAAGTACGATTTTTTCTTTCAACAACACCATTTTTTTTAGGGATTTTTGCTACTGAGAAATTGTGAAAGACTCCATTTTTTATCACAGAAGTGAGTAAATTCACTATTGCAAAATTCTTTCCCATTATCACTTTTAATAGAAATCAGTTTGCATTCAATCGAGGTTTGGACGCGCTTTATTAGTTTAGAAAATTCGAAAAAGGTTTCATTCTTTTGTCCAACAAATAAAGTCCAAGTAAATCTAAAAAAATCATCAACAAGTACATATACATATTTCTTACCTCCAAGACTAGCAGTCCTTATAGGTCCAAACAAATCCATGTGAATTAATTCAAGTGGTTTTGAGGTAGAAATTATTTTCTTTGGTTTAAAAGAGGTTTTGATTTGTTTCCCAAACCGACATGCATCACAGATTTTGTGTTTATCAAATTTTATTTTTGCCAATCCCCTAACAAGTTTTTTTGAGGACAATTCATTTAGCAAATCAAAAGATACATGACCTAATCTTCTATGCCAAAGGTGACCATCATTGTCATGAACGGATAAGCATCTAATTCCATTAGCTACAAGGTCATTAAGATAAAACACATATACATTTCCCATACGTTTGGCAGTAAAGATTGTTATGAGATTTCCATTGTCAAGTATAAAACAAGAATCTTTTTCAAAAATGACTCTGCAACCATTTTCACAAAGTTGGCTAATGCTAAGCAAGTTATATTTCAAATCATCAATAAGTAAAACTTGTTTTATAATTGTCAAGGAACCTTTACTAATATTACCAATGCTGAGAATCTTTCCTTTCTTCTTGTTTCCAAATGTAACAAATCTTTCATTTGTGGTCTGAATATCTTCTAACAAAGCTGCATCTCCAATCATGTGTCTTGAACAACCGCTGTCCAAGAACCATATGGTGAAGCTTAAAGACCGTGCCTATACATGAGAAGGAAGAATGATTTTTGGTATCCACACTTTCTTGGATCCATGAAGGTTAGTAACATTTTCTTTTATTTTCCAGAAAGTAACTCCACCAGATTCCACTTTTCTTTTAATAAGACATCTTGAAACTATATGTCCTGATCTTTCACAATATGTGCATGCTTTGTGTAAACTATAAGATAAAGCAGGTTTAACATATTGAGACTTGTTCTTTTTGGTTTTATTCTCATGTTCATATCCTAAGCTACTTCGATTTCCAGCAAGAACAAATCTGGGCTTATAAATTTTGTCTTTATCTTCATGTCTATATCCTAAGCCACCTTGGTTACCAATTTGATGTTCAGTTCCAAGTAACTTTTCCAGATTACTTTTACCATTTGTGAATTTTTCAATGCAATTAGTAAGATCATTGAGTCTAATTTTCATATCATCAAAAGTGCTAACCATACTTTCAAGATTTTGAATTTTAACATACAAGTTTTTATTTTCCAGAGATGCATGTTGCAAGACAGTCATGATCACATCTTTCTCAATAATAGCACACGTATGTGACTCAAAAGACATTTTATTATCATTTAACAATACTTCATTGTCTTCCATCAAACATTTAATCTTCAACTTCATTTCTTTATTTTTTTCTGGATAGTTTTTTTAATTCATGAAACATATCACTTAACAACTCATTTAGATCAACAAGCTTTTCAGTCATAGATATAAGCGATTTAGGCATGCAATTAGATGTAGAAGAGTTTGCCTTTTTTTCCAAAGCCATGAAGCATATGTTGGCATTTTCTTCTTCAAAATCTCCATCTTCGAACTCAGTTTCATTTAAGTCTCAAGTTCCCATCAATATTTTACCTTTCTTTGCCTTCAGATCTTTCTTCTTTTTAAATGTTCTTCATTCCTTACCTTTTGCAATAGGACAGTCGGCAATGAAGTGATCAGTACTTTTACATTTATAACATTGAGGTTTGAATCCAGAGATTTGTCCTTTCTTTCTCATAAACTTCCTTCCTCTTTTGAAGTTTCCTTTGTTGAACATTCTTTTGAATTTCTTTGCTATCATCACCAAATCATCGTTGTCCATTTCCATGCCCTCACAGCTTTCAGATAGGTTGGTTTCTTCATCTTCATTTTCAACTTTCAATGCTATCCCTTTTTTGCCTCTATCATGATCATCTAATTCATGAAATCTTTTGAGCTTCATCTCATGAGTTAGAAGATATCCGATCAACTCTTCAGTAGGTAAGGATTTTAAATCCTTGGATTCTTCTACAACAAGAGTTTTAGGCTGCCAGTTTTTTGGTAAAGCATCTAAGATTTTCCAGTTTTGTTCCCCAAGGGAATAAACCTTCCTATAAGCTTTAAGACCATTTGAGATATTAGTAAATCTCGTGAATATATCAGTAATGCTTTCATTTGGCTTCATAGTAAACAATTCATAGTTATGAATTAGAAGCCCCAAATTTGATTCTTTGACTTGGTTTGTCCCCTCATGGGTGACTTCAAGTAATCTCCATATTTCTTGGGCTAATCACAACCACTAACACGATTGTATTTAGTCGCATCTAGTACACAACATAAAATGTTCATAGCTTGAAAATTTAATGTCATCTTTGCATTATCTTCCATACTATACTCATCATTCTGTTTAGATATTTTTATGCCATCAATTATCTTTAATGGAATAAAAGGACCATTTTCTATCAAACTCCATAACTCGAAGTTAATATAACACGCATAAATTTTCATTCTATTTTTCCAGAAAGTATAGTTGCTTCTATTGAATAAAGGAGGACGATTCGTTGAAAACCCTTCAATATAAGGAAGAGAGGATAAACTTACTATTAAGATCTTTTCTACATGGTTGTTATACTAAGAGTATGTAGACCAAGCTCTGATACTAAATGAAAAACCTTAGAGGGGGGTGAATAAGGTTTTTGGCAAGCAAAAAGGATTTTTCGACTTGTCTAAAATGCAGAATAATGATAATCACTAAGTTGCTTGGACGGATTTTATGGTAATATAGAAAGTTATCCAAGAACTCGTAGATTTAAATCTAGATTCAGATAAAGAAAGAAACTCAAAGCAGTGAATGAATAATGAAAAGAAGTGAGACAAGGAATGTATAGTAGTTCGATCAACCAAGATCTACGTCCACTACCTTAAGCTCACACTTAAGGATTTTCAACCAGATTTTATTTACTCCACTTAATGAAATCAACCAGAACCACATATAAGAGAGGATCACCACACTAAGTTTTTCAAAACCTCTCAATTAAGCAATCACATCAAGGATCACTCCAACTAGGTTTTACACTATAACCTTGATACATTCACCAAACAAGGTTCACCCCAATAGTTTTACTTCACAACCTTGGACATTAACCAACACAAGGCTCACCCCAACGGGTTTTACACAACAACCTTACACTACAACATATATTTGACTATCAATAGAACAGTAAAGAGCTCATTTATTTGAGCAGATGTTGACTCGATACAAAGTACAAATACTTTTACCCTTGATACAAGACAAATTCACTTTGAAGCTTTGATAAAAGGAGATTTTTGAAAATATTGAGTAATAGTATTTATAAGAAGAATGTTTCAAAAATCTTATCTCTAAACTTGCTTTAGAGGCTATTTATAGAGCCAAAAAGTGAAGTTCCAATGGTCATAAAGAAACAGCTATAATTTTTTGTTTAAACTCATCCGTGTTTTGGACTTAGGTTTTGGACGACGATGCATCCAAAACGTAAGTCCAAAATGGCACTTTTTCAAACAGAAATATTTCAACACAGTTAACAGGATTTTGGATGAATCTTTTGGATTCAAACTATTTAATCCAAAATTCTGAGATTTTTAAAAATTTTGAAAGCTTCTCCTTTGGTGCTTCAAAGTAAAGTCAAATGAATCAAGAGATAAAGAGACATAAGAATTAATAGATATACCTTAATAACATTTCCTAGTCTAAAGTTCTTCTTATAAGGACTTCTTGATATGCAACTCCATATACTTCGATCTTCTCTTTTGATCTTTCTTACTTAAATTCGATCATGAAAGAGTTGCCAAATAATCTTATCTAAATGCCTTAGAAGAATAGAGGTCAAACATGTCATATCACAATAGACTAATAAGTTAGTTAATATCAATGTTTGTCATTAGTCAAAACATAGAAGAAAACTCTTAGGGCTAACAATCACTAACCCCCAAGGATCCAAGAAAATGTAGATACCAAAAACTATTCTTCTACCTCATGAATAGGTACATCTATTGCAGAAATTGAGCTCCACAAAATAGTTCTTGGATAGTAGATTCTCAAGACACATGATGGGAAATGTAGTACTAATGGATGTCATTCAAGCTGTAAATGATGGATTTGTCATATTTGGAGATAAAAAAAAAAGGGATAAATACACAGTATAGGCAATGATGGTAATAGATTCCCCTTCATTATCAAGCAAGTATTATTGATTGATGAATTAAAGTGCAACTTGCTTAATATTAGTCTTTTGTGTGAAAAATATTGCAAGGTTAATTTGAAAAAGGTTCATGCTCTATTATTGATAATTCTAGTAATGAAATCATTTTTGTTTAGAAGGTTAGGACATGTATCTATTGATTTGTTAAATAGATTGTTATTAATTGAACTCGAGAAAGGACTGCCCAAAATGATATTTGATTAAAAAAAAAATCAATTATGTGATGCTTGCCATTTTGGAAAACAAATCGAGACATATTTCAAATATAAGAAAATGATTTCAACCTAAAATCTTCTTGAGCTAATACATATAGATTTGTTTGGACTAATGAGGACCACTAGCCTAGGTTGTAAGAAGTATACTTATGTATTAGTATATGATATTTTTGATTTACTTGGACCTTATCTCTTGCACAAAAATATGACAATGATGTAGGTAGCTCAAAGAAAAATGATATTAAACATCATGAAGTTCCATCACTTGATAACCATGCCAAAGAAGAAGAACTAGAGGAATAACAAGCTAAAAATAGTGAGCAAAGAAGTGTCAAGCACACTGATCAGAATCTGCCAAAAGATTAGAAGTACAAAACTGTCTATCCAAAAGAATAAATCATTGGTGATCCCAGCTGTAAAGTCAAAACAAGACGATATATTCATCAAACCACTAGCTGAAGAAGGATTCGATAATCTGAGGAGAGGTTTGAAAATTACTAAATTATATAACTAACGATTTTGTCAGAGATTGGTTGTTTATTATTGCAGAATTCCTGAAGATCTTCTAATTTTGGATGGAGATATTGGATGCAATATTTGGAACATATTTTAAGCCAAAATTCACAGTATCTGTTGACCACGTGTGACACACTTTTTGGACAGGGAAATCGGATGGACAATCTGTGTCCAAATATTCAAAATTTTTAAGCTCAAAACGTTCCCGCATTTTTATTTATTTATTTTTTTTGACGGAACATTCTCTCTCCTCTTATCAGAATATCATTACTTATTTTCAAAAATCACTTTTCTCAAATGTATTAAATTGTACTTATACTCTTCAATACCTTGTAAATCCCAAAAAGAATTCAAATTTATTTGAATCCTCTTCTCATTTCAAAAATTTTAAAAGCTGTCATTTGCCTTAGCACTTTTCTCTTTTCTTTGGCCTTTGTTCCTTCTTCAAAACCAGAAAAATCAAACCCTTCAATCTTGTTTGCCATGGGTAAAACACCAAATCCTAACTAAGGGGCCGAGCCAACAATGAAGGAGATCAAGAAATACAAGACGATGAAAAAGAAATCAATTGCTCCCAGACTGATATCTGTGAAGAAGAAGGAAAAATGAGTTGCTATCGATGAACCAACTCCTCAAATTGCATTATCAAAACAACCTCTAGAAAAAGAAAGCACAAACACTCCGGTACCTCAATTTCTCAACTCAAAATGGGTGAATTTAAGTACAATGATTGGGTGTTTAGAAATAAAACTATTATTGCAGGCGATTGGGTGGATTCTAAGGTCCTTCATTGCTAAAGTGTTTCTAAAATTTTCTGTCATTTTGAATATGTTGAGAATCTTGGATAAGGGTTTTGTTGTTAAATTGATGAGAATCTATACACCCCTACTGGTTTGAGAATTCTATGCGAATTTGAGAAAGGGACGACATGAGGAAATAGAAAATGAGTTTATTATGCAATGGTATATATCTAGAGTTAGAGAAGTAAACTTCGAGTTTGAACATCGTATGTTAAATAGAATTTTTTTTTTATGTCAGAGACAGGGGTGTGCAATCTTTTGAATTGAACAAATTGCCTGAAAAATTCTGATTTTAAAACTGAGTCGATTTGAGAGGATTTTATTGGTGCCAAGAGTCTCAAAAATTCAAGTGATCGAAATGCCAAACGGTTAAATGAAATGGGGAGATTGCTACCTCATATGGCCTCAACCATGGTGATACCGAGTTTTGGCTACAAGATATTTGGAAGTATTTTGCAAATGGTGTTGATGCTGACTCTGTCAGAAGGAAAACAAATTAACTTTGACTGCCTGGCTGTGAAATCAATAACTCAAACAAAGCATTACTTTTTGGAAACCTTCTCACCGAGCTATTCAAATACTTCAATGTTGATTTAAGTGTGATTATCCCTAAGCACTACAAGACAATCATCTACAAAAGAAATTCATTTGAGAAAATGGGATCCATTCGAGTAGATAATCAATGGATATTACTTAGAGAGGCCACTGATGAAGAGGAAGAAAAATTTGTCAAGGCCAAAGAAAATCTACTATAGAAGGATGAACAAAAAGAAAAATTGAGACTAAAATTCAAGAGGAAACATCAAGTAGAGGGAAGTAGAAAAACTCAAAAAAGTGGAATAACTCAGAGTATTTTTGGATGCTATAAATCTGCTCTCTACCAAGTTAGATAGTCTAAGTATAGAAGTCAAAGGTGAATTGAAAATTTTAGAACATAGACTGATAAATATGAAAGGAAAGCAATATAAATTGAAGGTCATTCGACTGAACAAGTTCCTCCATGCATTCCTAAGCCTGAACCTATCATTCCTTCAATACGGGAAGACACTAATGTTCAGCTAGAGAAGAAGAGTGAGAAAGAGAACGAGAAAGAAGGGTGCCCACTACTGAACCCACAACTACTGCATCCACTGTTGACAAGGGTGTTCTCAAGCAAGACAAACCAATTGTATTTGGTAGCCCATCTGGCCAAAAGCATAAGCATGTCGTGGTATAACAGAAGTCCAGCAAAATTGTTAGACAATATTCAAAGAAGGGTACTAGTGCTAAACTTGCGACTATCCTCATCCCATGAGATGTGGCACATGATGACAGCTGAATGATAACCTCTTCTGCCAATTTTTATTCTAATGACACAATTTTATTCTTGCAAAATCTCCTACTCTCTGACCTATATATATATATATATATATATATATATATATATATATTTTTGAACTCCTTTATTTTAATCTATAACTGATATTACTGCTAATTTCCTACTACTTATTGTTATTTCTAATATTGCTTATTGCTAGCCCTGTTCTGGGCATTCTCCTTATATTACTGTCAATTTACTACTGATTCCTTTTTTGCTGCTTATTGTTATTATTTTTTTTATTGATGACAAAGGGGGAGAAAATAGGGATTGTGAATTGATAATTTGATGTGGTTATGGAGATTGTGATATGGAGACTAATGTGGAGACTGAAAGACTAAAAATTTCTTAAGAAACTTGTGATTCTGTGATATACATTTTTGGGATTTGGTTGATCAAATATTGTGCTATGCATTTTTTTTTTCCTATCATGATTTCTCTTTTACTGATCTTTGCCCTTACAAATATAGATTGTAAAGTGTGAATATATTATGGTTGTATGTTGGTTTATGAGAGTTATGATTTGAAATTTATGGATTAATGATTGTGACTGCTTATGAGGATTATAAATTCATATGGCTTAAGATGAATTATAACTGTTTATGGTTACGATTTGAAAATGCAGACTGTGAAGAATTGGGTGACTTGATAGAAACTATGTTGAGACGTTGTTGTTACAGACTAAGAAAGATTGAAATGTGGGTATGAGTTTATTGTGCATTCTGACTGATTGAGATCTGGTTGAATTATTTGTTTTGAATATGGTTGTGATGCGCATTTTGCAAAATGTCTACTTGGATGATGATGTTATTCAGGTGAATACTTTTGAAATCTATTTTACCTCTTTTTGGTTGCTTTGTAAAATTCTCATGCTAAATTTTCTCAAAGAAAAATGAGTTCAAACAAATTCTAGAAAAACTATTGATCTTTACTCTTGGGATTTTTTTTTTCTTTCTGCATATATACAGGGGGAGTTTTGGACTTACATTTCTTCAATCCAAAATAGTAACCGAAAAATGACTTTTCAAAAAGGCTAGCTTCTGCCTCATTTTACCCCATTTTAGATGCACATTTTGGAAGTCCAAAATCTTGAAATCCAATCTTATTCTCAAACGCACTTCATGGCTAGCATCTCATTATCTTTTATTTACATATGCACATACATAGGGGGAGCATTACATCTTATGTTTTATCTTCTACACCTCCTCATATGCATATATATACATTTTTTTGTGACCACTATTTGCGGCTATTTCTCGTGAAATAGTCCTTTTATAGAAGGAAGGAGGATAAGGAGGTTGACTGTGCTATAGGCTTATTAAGCCATGTTTATGAGTACATACTTAAATTTTCTATCTTAATCTTGTAAGAACTCTTTAAGTCCTATAATGAGAGAATGCATTTCAGTTCAAAAATATTCTTATTTCTCTTGGTCTAATATATCCATACTGTACATATCATTGTTTTTATATCACAATCCCATCAAGTTTGTCGTCCCCCAAAAAGGGGAAATTGTTAGCCCTAAGGGCATTCTCTTGTATTTTGACTTATAACAAACATTGATGAAAACTAACTTATGTGATCTATATGTGATTGGAAATGTTTGACTTCAGTACTTCCAAGGCATGCAAATAATATTGCTAAGTAACTCTTAAGAAATGGGATCCAAGAATGAGTGATCAAGTATAAGATAAGCATAAGAAATTTCATACCAAGAAGTCCTTATGAAAGAACTTTAGACTAGGAATCATTGTTAAGGTATTATTTGTAAAATTCCTATGTCTCTTTATCTTATGATTCAAATTATTTCTACCTTGAAGCACACAAATAAAATGATTTTAAAGAGTAAGCTTTTAGATGTTTGGATTGAGTAGTTTGGATAGACTCTGCATCCAAAAACCTCGTCCAAAACTCTGTAATAGTGTCAAAATATTTTTGCCTAGAAAAGCGCCATTTTGGACTCACCTTTTGGACACACCTTCTTCCAATCTTTGAGTCCAAAACTCCAAAAAATTTTATAGTGAGAAAAACTAGCCGTTACTAGTCGTTGCTGTCTTACTTTTTGCTTCTATTAAAGCTTTCAAAACTCGATTTTTAAGTAGGTTTTTGTGCTATCTTTCTCAGAAACACTCTTACACTTTAGAATACAAAAATCTTCCTTTTCATTGTACTTCAAAGTGAAATCAAATTGCTCCAAAGGTAAAAAAAAAAAAAAAAAAAGATACAGGTGCTTAAACTTTTTTATATATGCTCAATCTGTGAGCTATTTCTACATTTTTCTCTGTGATTTGTTTTGTATCAAGATTGTAGTCTAAAATCCAGTTAGGGTGAACCTTGATTGTGTGTTTGTAGAAGTTGTGTGTAAAACCAAGTGCGGTGATCCTCTTATGTAAGATTGGTGTAGCCTACCACCATTAATTTGGAGAAAATGTTTTAGTGATTGTGTTGAGATTCTTAAGTGGGTACTTAAAGTAGTGGATGTAGATTAGTTGAGGATCGAACCACTAAAAATCCTTGCATTTTTGCTTCTACATTTTATTTGCACTGTGTCACTACATTTTCTCTAGTTATCAATCAAAGAATTCTATCCTTATCTCTGCAATTGTTGATCAGCTTTAAAGACTTTATTGTTCTATAGTAAGTCTGTATTTGTTATCTCAACTACCCATCTATAAAATAGACCATCTTCTCATCATTTAGTGGTGATTTAAAATATTCCTGTATGCACTCTATTAACTGCGAAGCAATCTGTCTTTGTGAACACAACCATTACACTCCTCTTTGCATTCATTATTTTAATCAATGACTTTATGTAGCTTGGTGAATTTATTATTGTTGCTGAAGTTATCCACATTAAATATAGATCTTCTTTCCATCTTTTGGTGGAGATTTGAAAGTTCTTTAGCAGCACATTCAAAGCTGCACGAACAATGTTTTTTTGTCTCATTCACCTTGTAGGTTCTTGCTTTAAGATTTTTTGAAGATATTTAAATTTTGAAATTGTTTGCCATAAACCTTATTCACCCCCCACCCCCCAACCCCCCTCTAAGGATTATCAAATGCTATGTAAAATAATTCATTTTACCTATAAAATTAGTTATCATTTGTCCTTGTGAATAAATGTATTGTACTCTATTTGTACACTAGTTAAGTCATGATTGAATGTAGAGTGCTTGATTTGTACATTAATTAATTCTTTGTTTACGAATAATTGTGGTTTACTTGAGAACAAGCAAAGATTTAAGTATAGGGGTATGCGATGAAGGCTCATCGCATATATATTTTGTAGTATTTTTATGCTTTATTTGTGATAAATCATTACTCAAATCACTATTCACCACACTCTTTTCATCTTTTTTTTTTTTCAGAATTGAAAAAAAAACCAATTGAGAATAATAAAGGTGAGAATGAAGAAAAATGAGCAAAAATGGAAGAAATGCAGAGAGAAATAGCGATCGAGGGAAGTGAGACTTCCCTAGGCTACCTAGAGATCACATAGCGGCCAGGAGAATGAACAAGGCGGCTAAGAGAACTTCAAATTCCCTTGGCCCCCCAAAGCACAACTAAGTACAATTTGCCCAGGAGAAGGGCTGCCTAGGGAAGTTCCCTAGGCCGTCCAAGACTAAGAAGTGAGTAATATTTGCTAGATAGTGCCAACATAGGGGCCTATGAAGAAAAGAAATAGTAAAAATTTTGTAACTAAGGCAGTCCAAGGATGTGGAACTTCCCTATTCCATCCCTTTGTCCAGAAACAAGGCAGCCCAAGCTAGTGCCACTTCCTTGGGCCGTCTACAAGCACTGAAACCCACAAATTCGCACTGTTCTACAATTTTTGTGATTTCTTTTCATTGTACATTTTAAATACCCCATTATAAATGTTGTTGCATGGGTGAGTGAGTGATTTGTGCTATATATCACTACAAGAAAATGATACATTAGCGATAAAAAAATTTTCTTAACTAAAGTTTTGTCGCTAAAAGTACCCTTTAGCAAGGAAAATTTTTTCTTCATCGACAAAAAATTTTTTGCCGCTACTGATTAAGACATTTGGTGATAAAAATTTAATTTCCTAGCTAAAAGTGTTGGCTTTAGTTAGGACATAAGTGTATTAGTGAGGAAAATTTAAGTTTCCTTACTAATGATGCATCATCATTGACAAAAAATCATTTCCTAACTAAATTTTCCTCGCTAATAATACATCATCAGCAACGAAAATTCATTTTCTAACTAAAAATATTAACTTTTATCACTATTAACTACACTTTTTGCAACAAAATTCATATTTTTTAGCTAATACATGTCTTTAAATTTTTAAATATGTACAACATGGGCCCAAAAATTTTATAAATTAGTCTTTAAGTTTTGTATAATTTCAAAATAACCTCAAAAATTTGTAAATTGGTCCATAAATTTTAAAATATTTATGATATGACACTAAATTGGTCCCTAAATTTTTAAATATATATAACATTACCCCAAATTTTACAAATTGCACCTTAAATTTTGTAAAATTATAAAATGATAACAAAAAATTTATAAATTAGCTATTAAATTTTAGAATATTTAAAATATAATCCCAAAAATTTTACAGATTAATCTCTAAATTTTTAAATATTTAAAAATGCATTATATTTTAGACTAATTGACAGAAACTAAGCT